>CAKAOH010021030.1:0-45853 GCA_916701665.1 Sebastiscus tertius | reverse complement strand
TCAGACTTTTTTTCGAATATTTTTCAGATCTTTTTTTCAGACTTTTTTTCGAATATTTTTTTTAGACATTTTTTTTCAGACTTTTTTTCAGACATTTTTCAGATCTTTTTTTTCGAATATTTTTCAGATCTTTTTTCAGACTTTTTTTTCGAATATTTTTTCGAATATTTTTTCAGACTTTTTTTTCGACATTTTTCAGATCTTTTTTTTCGAATATTTTTTCAGACTTTTTTCCGAATATTTTTTCAGACTTTTTTTTCAGACTTCTTTTAGATTTTTTTTTTTCAGATCTTTTTTTTCAGACTTTTTTTCGAACATTTTTTCAGACATTTTTCAGGTCTTTTTTTTCCAGACTTATTTCAGATCTTTTTTTCAGACTAATTTTCGAATATTTTTAAAGCTTTTTTTTCAGACATTTTTCAGATCTTTTTTTCGAATATTTTTTCAGACTTTTTTTTCGGACATTGTTTCAGACTTTTTTCAGTTCTTTTTTTTTCGGACATTTTTTTAGATCTTTTTTTTCGGACATTTTTTTAGATCTTTTTTTTCGGACATATTTTCAGACATTTTTTTCAGACTTTTTTCAGATCTTTTTTTTCGGACTTTTTTTTCGGACATTTTTTCAGACATTTTTTCAGATCAATAAATAATAATACATTGCAAAATTACAATACGTAATTTAACAGTGGAAGAATGAGTACAAGACTTTGTGTAATAATATCGTTTACCTACTGCTATTTCAGAAGCAAAAAGTACTTACTTAAAATTGAATAGGACTAAAGCAACCCCTTTAAAAAAGTCCAAGCTACATTGTTTTCAGTGGATTTTTTTTTTTTTAAAGATTTATTTTTATTAGCGAAATGCTTATTTTACAATTCAATTCCAACGTGTATCAACATTTCTTTTTTTGTTTTTAAAGCAAATACTGAAACTGAAAAATAAAATAACATAAGAAATTAATAATTATAGAAGAAAAAATGTGGTAATGATATATTATTGATAATGCACCTGTACTTGTGTCAAAAATATTTTAACTACATAATAATTACGCTTGCTTTGTCTCCCCTTTAGATTAGAAAACAGACAAACTGACACAGATGTTATGAAACAGTGCCTCTTTATTTTTTCCGCACTCACTCCAAAATGCATATTTACATGGCATGCCACATCAATACAGGAACTATGGACACAATCGATAACACATAGAATCTGCTCTGGGAGTTAAGGGCAGGGGAGTTATCCCATGAACAACCAACAAAGAGATAACAGAAATTAAGCAACACTTTTATAACCAGGCCAGTCATAGAAAAGGGTTCCTCTTAAATCGGGTCGTTTCAAAGACTTAAAAAGTGATAAATGTCCAGTTGACACGGACTCAACTTTTCACATTTGTCACGGAGGGCCGGCGTGACGGTCGAGTGGTGATCATCTACACTCCGCAAAAAAAAACATGAGGCTGTTAAAATCCCGGATGGACTGCAAGGGGCAGATGATCACACATGTAGGGATGGTGGGGGGGAAAGATTTACAACAGTAATTCATTGTTGGTGAGGACAAGCTGGTCGGCTCCTTTAGATATCCAGTCCAGTAATTTCAAAATACCTCAACAATCTAAGTCTTCTAAGATAGTGTCCTTGTTCAAGGTAATAATCCACAAGCGCTGTGTCCTTTTAGAAAAAAAAAGACAAAAAAAAGACTCCAGAAGATCCAAAACAGCGGGAGGAAAGAAGTTAAATACATAAAAAAAACACAACTCAATATACAAGTTTGTGTGTGATAATGCAAAAATAACAAAACAACAAATATCTGGACATCTTCCGAGAGAGATCCTTTAGAGAAAAATGTTGTCTTTGCCCAATCAGTATTTCCTCTGTGTTCGGATAAACAGTCTGTTGTATCAACATTCAAACACACGTCCTCTGGGAGTCATTCACACACACCCACACTCATCCACACATTCACTCTCTCAACCACACACACACATACACTCTCTCTTGCACAGCCAATTACACATGCAATGTGGTTACTGAATGATGGACTACCACATCAGATCAGCCCCCTCCTCTTCTTGTAGTCTTCCAGGTTGAGGGACCGGCGGGGAGCGCCGTCCTTCACCGGCAGCGCGTTGGAGCTCACGGACAAAGACTTTGCCTCTGCAGAACAGAAGAGCGATATTAATACGCTTTGTTTCTAAAGTGCTGCGGTTGACATTAACAACCACCTTCGTACTATAGATAAGTAAAATATAGGGCTGCACAATGAATCGAAATGATATCGAAATCGCAATATGGCCACCTAAAAATGTTCAAATTGAAAAAGGTGCATTTGTTAAAAGCCAATTTAAATTTACCATTTAAATTAAAAATGGCGTGCTGCAGAGATGTTGTGACTTTCACATCATATTCTACAGACTTAAAGGAACAGTGTGTAGGATTTGGCGGCATCTAGTGGTGTGGTTGCAGACTGCAACCTATTGAGTACCCCTCCGCTCACTCCTCCCTTTCCAAGACTGTGGTTACGTGAGCCGCCAAGTGCAAAACCGTGGTAACGCCGTTCGCTGGCGGTACCATGGTTTTGCACTCTGCAGCTCACGTTACCGCAGTTTTACAAGTGTGTCGGAGAACTACGGTAGCCTTCAGGTAACTTAAAAACGCAAAAGTCTCTCTCTAGAGTCAGAGTTTGGTTTGTCCGTTCTGGGCTACTGTAGAAACATGGCAGAGCAACATGGATGACTCAGTGAAGAAGACCCGCTCTGTATGTAGGTATGAAGGGCTCATTCTAAGCTAACGGAAACAGGATTCTTAGTTTCAGGTGATTATACACTAATGAAAACATTACAAAAACATTATATTCCATTTCTGCTAATAGATCCCCCTAAATGTTACACACTGGTCCTTTAAGAAAACATCTTTGTTTGGTACAGATCCCCACAAAAATCCCACCATAATCATTTTAATAGGCTTTTGTAAAAATCATCATTCCCTCTAATATTGCAAATCATATCCCCTAGTAACCCCTAATAAAATATGAACAAATAAAATAATGAAAATGGGGAAAAATGATCTCACCAGCATTGGGAACCTGAAGGTCAATCTTAACGTCGAAATCATGAACTTTAAACAAGTCCTCTGAGAGGTCAGTGTTTGGCTTGGGGCCGTCTTTGTCCTTTGAGTTTAGTTGACCCTATAATATAACAAACAGAGGTAAGATTAGACATTTAGATACTTTAAATAAAAGATTATTTCCTTCTGCAAAAGTAGACAGATATTCTCTACTTGGCATTCCCTTCACATCAAATCAGAAAAAATGTGTCTCTGTTAAAAATGCATTATAAGCACATAAACACTGATATCAAAGTTTCATCATATCTGCTGAGGCTAAAAACTAGATGAACTAGAAGACTAAAATGTCTTGTTGTCCCTCAAGCCATTAAAAACGTCTGCGCTTGGGTTCTGGGAAAAACGCAGTGGCCTGCTGCGGAAAAGTAGAAGCAGACAGACTTTTGGAGAAACACGACCTGACATCACGCTGCGGTGGCCAACGTAACCAGCGATCCAGAGTTATACAACCCAGCCACGAGGGAACAAAAGACTTTAATTGTCACAATTAAAGGGCCATTAAAGTGACTCTCTCACACCGCTGCAAAACCCTGCGGCGAATCAACACAGAGCTTAATCGAGTGTGAATGCAGCCTTATTCTTTCAAAGAATATAACAGAGTCCATCTTCTGGAATTGGTGCAACAAGCATGCAGCTTCATGTTTGTATTGGAACAGAACAATAATCAGGATGTTGGCATTGTTTGCACCTCTTTTAACAAGTGAGAGAAGTGAACACCTCAGAGTTCACTCTCCAAACATCTACTATGTGAAAGCACTGGGAGTGTCTCTTAGTTATTATCCTGCTTACTAGTTTGTTCTTGTCAGCGGCAGCATCGTGTTCCGACCCAGAGCCGTACTTCTGGTTCAGGTGAGCAAGAATAGCTGCGTGGACTGACGGGTCTCTGGCCTGCAGAACGAACCAAACGAGCAGGTTGACAGATTAACGGAATTAGATTCAGCAGTGTTTATTACTTACTTTGTACATAAATATTAAAATAATGATAGGAATCTTACATTAGACACCATGGTGGGTTTGCACTGTCTTCGTGTGAAAGGATCCATTTGTTGGTTTTTGGCATTTTGTCCTTCAGCCTGTGAGAAAACAAATAAGCAAATAAAAAGCGGGTTATTTTAACAGCAGTATAGCTCGGACCACCTTAGTATGAAACACACAGAACTCTCGTCTCCTCACATACACTGCTGTGAGTGCACCTAAGTGAACCGCAGCATGACTGAACACTGTCACACTGAGTGCTGCCACATCAGGAAAATATCTTAAGAGAGGCAGCGTTTCAAGGTCTTGGTGGGTAGTAAATACCAATAGAGACTACTGTTACTACTACTACTACTACTACTGTTTTCACAAAACACAATCAATCTGTAAAGAAGGAACCTTCCCTTCCTGTCCTGTAGTAACATTTGTGTCGTACTTGTTGTGTCACACCCCCTTCAGAGCAAACAGAAACTACAGGATGTGAACAGGATGCAACATGAATGTGTTTAACAAATCAATTTTCAAGCGCTTCCATATTCATATTTTATATTTTAAAACACAGTTTTCATTTAAATTATAAAAGCAACAATATGTACAATAATCAATGATTTTGTTGCAATTAATCAATTCCTACTTATTTTTCATCATCCCAGCCTTAAAGGGAAACAGCGTGAAAGCGCTAAACGGGCTGCAATATAATCATATCGAACAACTCCGTCCCGTCATTTTACATTCACTCTTTGCCACTGACTTGAGCCAAGTCTCACTAAAGGAGAAGTATCGTTCTGAAATCTCGCAGGACAGTTAGGCCTCGTCCACACTGTCGAAATCAGCTAGACACTTAGCCATGACATTGAAAATCTTTTAGATAACACTAAGATACGCTTTCTGTACTGCAACAAAACAAACCAACAACACCGGCACTCCTCTCTTCAACTCTCACTCAAGTTTACAAAATTGTCTTCCGGGCAACAAGTCACCTCTAGCAAGCTTTCAGAACGAGACTCCTCCTTGAGAGAGACTTGGTTAGCCACAATAACAAACAAACCAGATTAAGAGAAAGAGTAAGAAAAAGGTTTAATTTCTCTGAAGGGTCCTTTCCATAATGTTGTCAGATACAAATTGGTTCGCAAAAGGGTTTATTTCACGAGGCTTCAGCTGGGCTTCATGTGCACACGAAACCACCTATTGGTCAAATATATTACAGATGTGAGGCAGTGGTTTAACCGGGCAGAGGGCAGCGAATGTGTTTGTATAACTATAGGAAAATAATGGAGGGGAGACTTCATTCGTTTTTTATCCAGGAACAATAATTTCTCAGCTGTGTTTCGGCTTTGGGCGTCTTCAATGACGTCATTGGTCTAAACCGATACAAGCCTCCATACGCACTTTACAGAAAACTTCCTGGATTGATTACCGTCTCGACACGCTCCAAAGCCTTCGCACAGCACGTAACATCACTAATTACAGCCGGTTTAGCGGCTGCCGTCTGCAACACTCTCGCTCAATATTGGACAAATTTCAACAATTGTTAGTCACAAAAACACGAGGAAAAAAAAAGTACAGGGTGTACCAAAGTTCCCCTTTAATATTAAAAATCATTCCAGTCAAACAAGAAGGTGAAGAGGACACTCACCACAAGAGCTTTTTCAGATTCAACGATGTTCCAGCTTCTGTTCCTCTGATTGATGTAGCTGGATGACGAATAGAATCAAAAACAATCAGCTCCAAAACAAAGAGTCATCGTGTTTACTCTAAAATATGACATGAACCAATCCTGAGGTTGTTTGCATTGTATTGTTTGAATATGGGAGATATTGTGGACAGAACTTTTAAACAAAAAGTTGTAATTTCCATAATTTCCTTCCAAGCAATCTCATTTTAGGTGAGCTTTTGCAGCAATAAAAACATGTTTTCAGTAGTTTACAACCATGCGTCTGAAGCCAGGAGTTACTGCAGATAGACATAAAAACATGTATAACAGTAGCTCATGTACCTGATGGCAGAGATGCTCTTGGTCCTCTGTCTGTCAAGTGCTTCTGCCCTCTCCTCGAGTTCGTTCAGCTCATCCTGGATCACTTTCACTTTGTCACCATCTCCACTCTCTTCTGCCATGGCCTTCAATCGCAACAAATAAAAATGAGTAAGCAAGAGCCACAAACTGGTGATAGATTTAGGGTCACTACACATTATTGGACGAATCTATGACTTTACCCCGTCAGCAAAAACACAAAAACAAGTCATTTTCTTCACCTTATCTTTGAGTAACTGCGTTTTCTTCATGGCGTAATTTGGTGGTGCTTTTCGGAATCGGTCCTTCTCTTTAACAATCTGTTGCGAGTTAAAACAAAACATATTTTAGTTCCATTGCATAATGCATGACACCAGAGAAATCAAGTAACGTGTAGAGAAGCAGACTCACATCCTCTATGTCTTTGTCATTGAACTTGTAGTTCAGAGCTTCTTTGATGGACTGCTCTTTTTTGGTGACTTCGTCGAGAGTCGGTACTTGCATTCCAGCAACGATCATCTGGAAAAGACTAAATAATCAAAACCCAAAACCTGAACTCGTACAATCTTTCTTCACGGCCTGAACAGACGGCTCCTTGTGTGTCTCTTGAAGGAGTTTCTACTTAAAGGGATGTTGCAGATGACATATTTTTGCTGTTTCAAAATACACTTACCGCCTCTTTCCACTTCATGAACTCGCTTTCCATAAACTCCTGATTTGATACAAACTCAAGCCTGAACACCCGCGTGTCACCGCCATGCCTGAGGAAGATATACAATCAAAAGGTCACATTTGTGGTAAGCAGGGATCAACGGAAGAGAAGGTCCGGATTTGTGGTTACCAACGAAGTATCTGTAATTGTGTACCCACCTTAATTGTAATCCCTTGTTTGTTCGCGTTGATCCAAGTTGGTAAACCTTCGCCGTCTCAACCACATCCACAATTTCAGCAACCTTTCAACAACAAGGAGAGGACTCAAATCAAATCAAAACTTCACAAATCAGATTTTATTTAACTAAATCTTTTTCTAAAGAGTCCCAGATCTTCACTATCACCTTTATAAAAGAGCACATTGCTGTCCAATGTCCAAAACTTACCCTATAAACTGGTTTACTGCTGCTGTTCCCGATCCCTATCCTCACAAAGCAGCCGGTCACGGTCTTAGCAAAGAAGGGCATGTGGCACCAGCGCTCCAGCTTATGTCTGGACAGGCGGACCCTGTTGAGCTCATCTGGTAATGAAACAGGCTGCGACTTCGGTGGAGTTTCTTCTTTTCTGTTAGCAGAACAGTCAAGATGTTACTTGAATTCAAGAGAAAAGTGTGTATTGCTTAAAAACAGCAGGAGCAAACTAAAACTTACTCGTCGTCATCATAAGACGATGAGCGGGAACTCCGGTCACTTTTGACTGATGACTTGTCATCGTCTTCCTCCTCTTCCTCCTCGTCGTCAGAGTAAACCTCGCTCGTCTTCAGGGGCTGACGTTTGGCCAGCAGCTCCGCTGCTCACCAAAGAGACGAAACGCTAAGCTTTTGGAATCGACTGAATTGTCACAATAATCACGTCACAAAGAAGTTGAAAATCACACCAACCTGTTTTGTTTTTCTTCTTCTCACGTTCAGCTTTGAGCTCCTCCATGGCCTGGGACTTTTTGTCAAGTTTTTCGTCACGTTTGGATCGTCTCTCCTTGTTGTGTGACATGACCTAAAGAGGGGTTGGATATTACAATCAGACTTAAAGACTGGTCTACCACTGAGCCACAGAGGTTCAACCATTCGGAAGGTCGGTGGTTCGATCCCTGGCTCCTCAGGTCACATGTCGAAGTGTCCTTGAGCAAGACACTTAACCCCAAATTGCTCCCGAAGGCTGAGCCATCGGTTTGTGAATGAGTATTAGATTAGATCCTGATGGGCAGGTTGGCACCTTGTATGGCAGCCTCTGCCATCAGTGTATGAATGTGTGTGTGAATGGGTGAATGCTGACATGTAGTGTAAATCGCTTTGAGTGGTCAGACGACTAGAAAAGCGCTATATAATTCACCATTTAATATTGTTTATAATGTTAAAAATGACTCACCACTTGCGTGTCTTGAACCTGAGATAGCTTCCTCTTTTCTTGTTCTTCCTCCTGCTTCTTTTTCTTCTCCTCTTTCTCCTTCTTCTTTGCCGTCTTCAGCTTCTTCTTGATTTCAAAACTGTCAAAACAAACATCACAAGCAACACTCAGCAATGTTGAAATGCCAGAATCTGCCTTCATGAATTATTTCTCACTTTTATTGCAAATATGTTGTTGAGAAATCAGGAACATTTTTGAGAAAAAGCAGAACCAGTGCTCTTTTCTTATAAATTTAACATTCATCCCCACTCACCGTCTCTTTAGCACCTCTCTCTTCTCAATTCTGTTGAACAGCTCTTGCTCTCTCTCCTTCTCCGTCATTTGCTCCAGGCGAGCTCTGTCCTCCGCGTCTCCCATCAAGTCGTCGTCGTAACCGTCCCTGAACACCTCGTCCTCGGAGGAGTCCGAGTCGGAGCTGGAGGACGAGCTGTTGCTCTCAGAGTCAGACACCTCGCCTGATAAAAGTCATTGGCACAAACAGCGATCATTCAGCTGAGTTCAGTTCTCATCCAGAGTTCAGTAACACAAACACGACTCTACCAGGTAGGGATGTCCTGGTCGTTATTGGCTACATTAAGTATGAACAAATCCTACTCCTTTATTTTAAAGGAGGAGTCTGCTCTGTTTTCATACGTCTCCTCAAAGATTTATGGACAACTCTTGGCATTGAGACATGCATTTTAAAAAGGTAGCGAGTGGCTGAAATAGAAGTGACATTGAACTACTCGTAAACTAGATAGTGAATGCAGCTAACAGCTATTTGTGATGGTTACGATGGTTAAATTTCACCAAGTGGCAATAACAGCTTTTCTTCAACATGACTAAAATGATAAGGCACCGATATAAAAGGACAAAATTAATATTACATATTTTTCAGAGCTTCTTATATTTTAGTTTGTTGACTTTGTTATTTTGTTAAAATTAAATGAAAGCAATTAAGGAGAGTCTATGATGACACTATTTTTTCTGCCCTCTCTTAGTCGATTAATTGGTCTTTTTGGTCAACTAAGATTTCTTTAGTCGATTAGCCATTTTTTAAATACATTTTTCATGCTGAATGACTTATTTCCAAGGAACTTATGAGCACATCTCTGGTAAACTCAAGTTTTAAAGTGGTGCTTTTGTGGAGAAACTCAGTTTCACAGATCTGTCGATAAAATAAACTAATCGATTAGTCAGCAAAATATTTGTCGATTAAGAACGTCTATGGTCGAGGACATCCATACATCTTGGATACTTGTACTGGGTTTTGACCAGATTTCCAGAGCACTTTTTTTTTTTTTCAAAGACGTTTCCAGGTTTTCCATAACCATGTGGGCTCAGTGTATAGCAAGGCAACGTAACACACATAAACAAACAACAGCTTATGATGCTACACTGTGTGCCAGCTCGGATAAAGGGGATGAGGGAGTGAGTCACCTAATCTCAGCCACCTGATACCCGTGGACATGGCACCCTGCTGATATGTGTAATCTACAGTTCATAATATGTCTCGGCACTTTATGTAAGATGCCATTAACCTGAGGACGTGGGTGTGTGTGTGGTGTGTGTGTGTGTGTGTGTCAGTTTGCTGAGCTGTTAATTCACATCTGTACAACTACCACGACAACAAGTTCATTGACTCTTATCATACATGGTTTGTGGTTTTACACACAGTAATGAAGTGTGCTTGCTTGTTGAGCACAGAGCATATTTTGGCCATTAAAAGTGAAGACGTACCTTCCTCTGGTGCGGAGCTCTCAGCTGAGCTGTCTCCATTTGAGCTGCCAGACGCCGTCGCTTTATTAACCTTCTTCTTCGTAGCGTTCTTCTTCTCGGACCCTTTCCCTGGTTTAACCTTCTTTTTGCCTTTGGTGCCACCCACAGTCCACTAGACGAGAGGAGTGAAAAGTTCAGTTTGGGTTATCAAATAGCAGTAACTATCCAACATTTTGTTATGTCCTAATGTGAAAAGTGACATATTTTAGAGCCAATACTACGAGTGCCATACCTCATCATCACTATCGGACGTCTCGGAGTCTGTAGAAGCTGCAGGTTTGCTGACCGGCTCGTCCTTATCACCTGAATCAACCCTCTTCCTCTTTGCCAAAGACAAGAGCTCCTGGAAATGAGAACAACGGTGATGTGGTTAAGAAAGAGCACCCAGTAAAATCATAATCACACAATGTGGAAAAAGTGGGAAAATGCCTCTTGCAAGTGAAGTGCTTGTACTTGTGGACATCTCTAAATACAGGTGTAAATAAACCCAAACCGCACAGAAGCTGCACTGGGATCCAATTTTTCAAGCCACATTCAGAGGTGAGATGCACATGGCCCCTGTTTATATTTAAGGACTGACTAGTCAACTTTATAATATGCATATAGCACGACAGACCTTCCAAACACAGTTGATTTGCTAAGACAAGCGTTTGAAAGCTTACTGACAACTAGCTGAGTGGGCAGGAGCAAATATGTATTTTTGTTTAGCAGCGGTCACTTTCTCACAGGTAAAATAACATGTGAGCAAAGAAGCAAAGTCCAGTCACAAGTGGTCGTCAAAACACAATCTGATGGCAGGAGTGAGCCGCAGTTTGTCTCAACTGGATTTATGCAGAACTTTGATTCAAGATACTAGTTCTCTTAAAAGGTGCAGCGGGATAGCAATGGAGCGAATATTATTTTAAAAAGTTATTCTTATAAAATGGTCACTATATCCTGACAGTAAGAAAGTTTGTGACCCAGCAGCCATGTTGAGATCAGTTGAGGAAATACCAAGCACCGCCCACCAGCCGGAGCAAACTTTCTCATTTTACAGCTAAACAGTACACTACAAGATGTTTCTGAAAACAACTGAGGCGAGAAATAGTCATTACAGTAACATATTATTAATTAACATTTGATCAGCGCTCCCTAGTTTGACGTTTGATCGGAGTTTGTGAGTGATTGACCGTTGAATGAACAGCCAACAGGAACGCTCTCTCTCTGAAATGACCTGTGATCAGCCAAAGTCTTCCGTCACGGGCTAGGTTTTTTTAAAGTCTGAAAACAGAGTCATGAGGAGGTGCAGAAGTCTAGTTTTCTCTCAGAGCACTTGAATTACAAAATGCTGAAAAGTTATTATGGAATTTATGCCCAATGATGCCAAAAGCATTCAGCCTACTGCACGTTTAACAGGTCCTGAACACATCTGATCATACACTGAAGCAGTAATGTGCAGCTACATAACACAACCCTGAACATGTATGTGCTATAATACTAATAGCTGAATTCCTTCTCTGTTGTAAGAATGTGGAAAAGTTGCAGTCCGTAGAGATGACCTCAAAGCAGGGATGTACTGATACTGATGTGATCAATTCACATTACCATACACACGTGTCTGTGTCATTATATTATAGTGTACAGTATTTCTGCCATCAGTCACAACAGGCTGTTGACTCAGTTTATAGTGGCACAGAAATCCCTGGCCTCATGTTACCTACATCAAAAATACTCTAATGATTTCCAAGCATTGAGGTTTGCAGTCTTGGATTGGATCAGTAGTATGTGTTAGCAAAGTATAAAAATCAATACTGGGAGAGAGATGATGTATTCAATGTATTGAAACATTTGATCTGCATTGCTGTCTTCATCAAGGTGATCTCAAAACACAATTGTAGAGCACTGACCAGCCCTTATACACACACACAAACAAAACCTATTGGTGATTTGTGCAACCAAGGAAACGAAACTGAACTTCTCTCTTTTGGTTTGCTTTCACTTTCTGGTCATCTGTTTCTCACTACATGTGTCTGGTGCATCAACTGTTTGGCAGTGCTACTGTCAGGTAATGTACATGAGGGGTTTACTGGTGATCACTGTACAGTCCTGTACAGCTCTTCAGACTGACATGTTGAAAATTTTCAGTCCGTAGAGATGGCCCCAAAGCAGGGATGCACCGATACTGATGTGATCAATTCACATTACCATTTACCGTGTCATTATAGAGTACAGTATTTCTGCCATCAGTCACAACAGGCTGTTGACTCAGTTTTTTAGTAGCATTGAGGTTTTGCAGTCTTGGATTGGATCAGTACTATGTATTAGCAAAGTTTTTAAAATTAATACTGGGAGAGAGATGATGTATTCAATTCTGAAAACATTTGATCTGCATTGCTGTCTTCATCAAGGTGATCTCAAAACGCAATTGTAGAGCACTGACCAGCCTTTTTACACACAAAAAACACTATTGTGATTTGTGCAAAACAAGGAAACAAGACTGAACTTCTCTGTTTTGGTTTGCTTTCACTCTTCTGGTCATCTGTTTTCATCACTACATGTGTCTGGACATCAACTGTTTGGTAGTGCTACTGTCAGGTAATGCACATTTACTGGTGATCACTGTACAGTCCTGTACAGCTCTGCAGACTGACATGATAGCTCCTCGGTCAGCTTTGCCAGAGCTTGTTTGACAACAACACCGAAATAGACCTACAGCTCTGCGCCCCTGACGTCATCTGGCAGATAAGGTTCTTCTGGCTAATTCAAGTGCAGCTCCACTACAGCTCCACAGTGTGTGCAAACAAACACGTCCAGTTCTCGTTCAGTCTGAAAGCTAGCTAACAAACAAACAAACAAACAAGCCCTCCACAACAACAACAAGTGCACTGCACGTTGTCAAGCAGCTTACTACTCCAAACCAGTAAAAGGCCCCATGGCTGCATCTCTCGGAATGTAACCTTAACGTTAGCACAACTTAGCTAGCTGATGCTATAAGACACTCACACTTTACTTATATCTCACAGAAACACGTGGGTAATATGTGTCTTTGGGAATGGTGTGTTTACTGAGAAAGGGAAGCCACAAGGAGTGTAAATAAAGACAGGCCCACTTTGGCTCAGCTTGTTCAAGCGAGGCAAACCACAGCTAGCTAGCATTAGCATACATTAGCTTCACCTCAAGCTGCTCACTTCATTAGTTGTAACACGAATAATAAATAAAGGCTGAACCTACCTGATCTAAGTTATCGTCGCTAGCACTGTCCTCGGAGTCAGAGTCAATCACGACTCGACCTTTCCGCTTCTTTACATTCACCATGATTAGCTGCGACGGCTAACCTGCTAGCTAGCTACAGCTCTCTGTGTCGTCTAGATGTTAGTGGCTAGCCGCTGCTCTGCTAGCTCTGCTGCAGACACACAAAGGCAGCACTGCGCATGCGCCGCTCCTATCGATACCAGGGGTCAGAGGTCAGCAACCTGCAGCTCTGGAGACACATGAGGCTCTTCAGCTAAAAGTGTCTCCCTGTGCATTTATAAATGGAAATTAATAACTGTTTTTTTGTTTACATTTTCATTTTTATTTATCATTGATGTAGGTCTAGATAGATAGATAGATAGTAACTTTATTAATCCTGAGGGAAAATCAAGTTTCCAGCATCACAGTTCCATGGTGCAAAACATGTTAGTAAAAAGGCAGTGAAAAAGTTAGTAGTGCAAAGTACAAAAAAATATACCAGATATAAAAAGACAAGGAGATGAAGAAAACTGTTAAAACTGAATATAGTGCAGGGTAACAGCTGTGACACACAACTATTAAAAAAGTGAATATAGTGCAGAAGAGACTGTTAAAATGAGTATAGTGCAGGGTAACAGCTGTGAATGGTGAGAATAAAGTCATAGGTTTATGAGAAAAAAAAGTTGTATTATTATAATAGTAAAGTCATAATATTCTGAGAATAAAGTAATAATATTCTGATAATATATTCTCATAATAGTATGACTTTATACTTTAGACACTTTATAAAGTCATAGGTTTATGAGAAAAAAGTTGTATTATTACAATAATAGAGTCATAATATCACGAGAATAAAGTCATAATATTATGAGAATAAAGTCATAGGTTTATGACAAAAAAAGTCATATTATGAGAATAAAGTCATAATATTATAAAGTAGTAATTTTATGTGTTTTCTTTTTTTTCTCATAAAGTTATGATTTTATTCTGTAAATCTCAGATGTTTTTTCCCTCAATGTGGCCCTAATACTCCGTAGTATATTTGCACTTTTTCCCTCACTGCATTAGACTTATATACTATATACTTAGACTATAAACTGTGTTACCTTCATCACAATGCTCAAATGTTTTGTGGCTCCAGACAGATGTTTTTTTATTTTTATTTTTTTTTACCTAAAATGCCTCTTTTGATAGTAAAGGTTGCTGACCCCTGCCATAGTTGGTGTTTTATATCTCTGTCACTGAAATAAAATTCATATTTATGTTTTTTACTTATCATATTAATTTATTAATAGAGTTTAAATAAAAAAAAGTTGGGCCAGGGTGCGAGGACAGTGACAGTTAGCTAAGAAGTGGAACTACATATTGTGACAGTGAGTGCGTCAGTCCGGACAGAGATCTTTGGTGCACTCCTGCTGCGTTCAAGGTCCAGGATAAATCAACCTTGTTACTGTTCTAGCTAAATCTGCTGTCTCGTGTAAATGAGAGCAGTTTATGAATGTTTTTAATCCATAACAGTGTTTTAAAGAGATTATTTGATTGTTAAACTAAAACAAGAACAGAAATCGTTGGGGAAATAATCTGTCTGTCTCCTTTTGGTACAACATGATCACAGTAAGTAGAAACAGATTATGTTAAACATGTGTTCTCTAGCACAGTATTATTCTACAGATCAATGTAAACCAGATGGTCTTGGTCATTCATTGTAACGGCAGCTATGTATTCAAAATCTAGTCTTAAACATGCCTGTAACCAACGACTTTATAACGACTGTGTAATTCATTCATTTACTCAATAGAGGTGTCAACAAGCCATATTCTTCTTAATTAGTTAATTAACAATTAAAGGTCCCATATCGTGCTCATTTTCAGGTTCATACTTGTATTTTTTGTTTCTACTAGAACATGTTTACATGCTGTAATGTTAAAAAAAACTTTATTTTCCTCATAATGTCATCCTGAATATGCCTGTATTTACCCTCTGTCTGAAACGCTCCGTTAGCGCATTTTGATGGAATTTCAAGAGAATTGCGTTGCCAGGCAACAGCTTGGGTCCGTGTGTACTTCCTGGCAGCTGATGACATTCACATACACTGCAACCAGGAATAAACTGGGACACATTTAGAATGTTTACGTTTAAAATTATGTCATGGGTCTAAATATTGTATATTCGTGACATCACAAATGGGCAGAAATCCTGACAGCTTGTTTCAAACGCAGAGTTTCTGAATACGGGCTGTGTGTAGTTCCCTGTGGATTGAGTGTTTCAATACTTTCACAGTATTTATATAGGACTTAAGCCTGCTTTATAATAAAAAAAAACATGAAAATCTCACTTTTTTATAATATGGGACCTTTAACAATTGATTAAGTAACACAACAGCAAATAGATACATGTGTATGTATTATTTATCACCAGTGGGGAAACTGGTTTGCACCATAAAAGCAAAGAGACACAAGTCAGAAACACAATAGATGGTATATGAAGACATACTAATACTAACACATGTGTCAGGAAGAGGACATTAGTGTAGCTAAAGAGCCGGCCAAACCACTAAGCTATAAAGTGAAAGAATACATGCAATTTATCAGTTATTACAAGTCCAATCATAAGTGATGCAGGACCAATAAAATAAGCAAAACAATATAGATAGGCTAATAGTTTCAGCACTAGTCTGAAATGTGTCTCACTAAATCAAATAATAATGTAAAGAATAATATTGATCACAACCTGTCAAGCCAGTGGAATAAGAGTTCCCTTTACATTTTGTCTCTTTGTAAATCGCAGAAACATGGAGTTTAATGACACTATTTTTCTGTGTGTTTTACCCCAGCAGTAAACCGTCCACATCACCACTGAAATGTCTCTGCCAAAGATCACGCGTCTCCCCTCAGTGAGGCTGCTGAGCTCCATCCAACACCTCCAGCAGCAGCAGCTGCTCCTCCCCTCCATCACTCCTCTCACTGTGCCCAGAAGAGCTGTGGGTGAATACAGACGACCCGGCCAGCCCAAAAAAAACCCAATATTCCGATGGCAGCCGGTCAACTTTGGCTTCTCAAAGGGCATTGAGGGGATAAAGAAGCAGTTCACACTGCTGAAGAAGGAGTTTACCGACCCCTGGGTCGGTCCAGAAGGCAAACCGATCCTTGAGCACATGTTGGAGCAGAACCGAGTGGTATGGGAGTTCAGGGGTCCAGAGAGCCTGGAGCAGTGGACGGTGTCCTCGGATCATGAGATAGGAGGCCAAAGTGAAGTTAACTTGAAGCTCGGCAAAAACAATAACACCTGTTTTCTGCACGGGACTCTGAGCTCTGCTCCTCCAAGAGATGGAGAAACACGCTACAGTGGCTACTGCACCATGCGCTCACAGCAACTACTGGTTAGTGCCATGCTGCTTTTTCTTCCACACGTTTGTGGGATCATACATTCACTTCTAATGAGGTTGGGGAGTTACTGTTATAGTATCCAGGACCACTGAGATCCTCAGTATTCTCTCTGGAAATGTTTCTGTTATTGTAGGCTGATTTTATGACTCAATATATATATTTAAATATTCCTACTTTTAGCCCAATAAATACATAAATATAGGCTTCAGTATTTCCCTACTAGAATATTATTCTTGGCCATTGAGAAGTCTTTAAGAGCTGCAACGATTAATTTAGTTGTTAACTATTAAATTAATCACCAATTTTGATAATAGATAAATCTGTTGAGTAATTTTTTAAGAAAAAAAAAAATTAAAATCTCTGATTCCAGCTTCTTAAATGTAAATATTTTCTGGTTTCTTTACTCCTCTGTGACAGTAAACTGAATATCTTTGAGTTGTGGACAAAAGAAGACATTTGAGGACGTCATCTTGGGCTTTGAGAAACATTTTTCACAATTCTTCTGACATTTATAGACCAAACAACCGATCAATTAATCGAGAAAATAATCAACAGATTAATCAACAAGTTGCAGCCCTAGTCTTTGACAACAAAATTTACAGAAAAATGTAAGTCAGTGATTCTGCATTTGCTTGTAGCTGGGAAGTTTTCTACTCTAGCACAAAGAGCCGGGAAATATTTGAGTATTTATCATCAGAATTTTAGAGATATTTTAAATATTATGAATCATGATATATGTTTTTACTCTCTGTCGTATTGTGAGTGGTATTGAATTGACAGTTAAAGCAGTTACCAAATTAAACTCATAGAATATTTCCTGAAACACAATTTAACAGGTAATTTTCTCCAAGTAGACAGACAACAAAAACATTTGGACATTTATAGATAATTGTGGATCTTTTCTGTTGCATGTTGCCCAGCTCTACTCCCACCAGCCACTTTGGCAGGTAACCAAAAATCAGTGTACCAACTGCTGTTATTATTATTATTCATTCCCAATACTGACTAGTTCCTCCTCCTCTATGGTTTATTTGCTTAAGTTTGTATTTGAATGAAAACCTGCCCACACCCAAGGTCTGGAAAGTCTTATTGGTGGCAGTTAGATGACTAATAGTTCCACTAAAAGTTAACCCCCAAACGTTTTTTTTCTCTCCTGCTGTAGGCTTCATTTGATAGAAAAAAGCACTACGATTGGTCCAGTTTTAACACCCTGCATTTGCGTGTGCGTGGCGACGGCCGTCCGTGGATGATCAACATTGCCACAGAAACATACTTCTCTCACCAGAAAGATGACATATACAATTATTTCCTGTATACCAGGGGAGGACCGTACTGGCAAGAGGTCAAGGTGAGCAGCAAATCATTAAAACCATTCATGAAGTGAAGAAACATCACAGAATTTGGAAGACATTATTACCACATTTGCTGCACTTTTACTTTTAGTAAATATAAATATTATTCAATATTATATGTTTTTTCTTTTGTCTAATATGAAACGTAAGCAGTCCTTCTAACACTTCAGTGTTGCTCATCTACAGATACCTTTCTCCAAGTTCTTCCTTACACATCGTGGGAGGATACAAGATGACCAGCATCCTCTCTGGCTGGACAAGGTAGAGCAAAGGAAAAGTCAAACTGACATGTCATCAAATACATTTAGCCGTGCCCTGATTTAGTTTATATTTACTACTGTACATCTTTACAGGTTAACACCATTGGATTTACCTTGGGGGATAAAGCGGACGGGCCGTTCCAGCTGGAGATCGATTTTATTGGCGTCTGCAAAGATTATGCACACACCGAGGAGTTTGCTTATGAGCTGTACAAGAGGAATCCTGAGGTTTGAGAGCAGCTGCTACAACACGGCAGATGAACGGTTACTGAATAATGGCGGCATTGTACCGAAACTAATAATAAACAAATGTCAATTACACCCCATCATCTCTCTTGGTAAGTCGCTGTATATGTGGATTCTAGCACATGAACTGTGAAACTTCAGTAACTGAGCCACTTCTTACCTGCAGAACATCGTAAAAGCCCTGATGTACAGTATGTTTCTGGTTATACAAATAAGAAAATGTGACCAATTCAGGGCTTGTTGAAAGAGAAAGGAGACCTTTCAATTAACTGAGACCGTCTTGCTTGTTTATCCTGTTCCAAGTCCTGTATGGGACACATTTTATGCCAACAGATCATGTCAAATCAACCATATCTTTATTTAAAATAAAAATATTTCTCATGTGAATTTTGACTTTTTTTTTCTTTGATTGTGCACAAATGTTAAAGAGGATCTATTGTGCACAAATGTTAAAGAGGATCTATTATGCTCAGGTGCATACTTGTATTTTGGGTTTCTATTAGAACATGTTTACATGCTTTAATGTTCAAAAAACACTTTATTTTTCTCATACCGGCGGTGCAGCAACACCTCTTTTCACCCAAGCTCTTCAGACTCCACTTTAACTAGCTTTGTTTGAGGGCGTACCAAACTAGCTGCTAGGCAGGTATTATGCAAATGTGTGACTTGGTGACATCACCACGTTACGGAAGAAAAGGCAGGACTTCAAGAATGACATTTCAGGCAGTTCAGGAGTGTTTTTGTGGGGTAGAGTAACTCCCTTTGGTGTGGACTTTGGGCTTTGTAACTTTGCAGACCTTTTACATGCACAAAAAAACCCAATAAAACACATTAAAGGAAAGGGAAAAAGCATAAGAGATCTTATTTGAAAGATTACACCGCAATAACAATGGAGAATGCAACAAGGGAATCTTTTGTATCAATGTCTTTATCAGTCTTTCCAAAAAGGTAAAAACAAAGCTCATAAACTTTTAAGAACAAAATTACCGGTTTCAAATGCAGCAAAACAGGATAGTGATTCTCTACACATAAAAGCATCATTCAGAGCTGTAAGGTGTTAAAACTACGCCATAAGTCAAATCTAAAAACACTGCACAGTAGGTAGGACAGAAGCAGAAAATGTTCCTAACAGGAGGCTAAAAGAGGCTGCAGAAATGAAAGAGTCCGCTAAATACGACAAAATATTTACACTGGAAAAACAGGCTGTACAAAACGTCTACAAACAAGCACGATAGTTTTACGTCATGACGAGGCCTCGTCTTGCCCCGAGCATGCTCTCTTTCTTCTGCTTCCGGCCCTCAGCGTGTTTTGCTCTCCTGTCCCCTCTGAAATAAGATACAGAAACATCCATAAGAGCCTGATTTGTTATGGGAGACTAATCTATATCAGCCAGTGTGTGCTTTCATTTTAAACCTACCTTGTCTGGACTTGGTGCTGCTTGTAATTCTTCTGATGAGAGTTTGAGATCAGCGACTTGTTTCCTGCCGTGTTTTCGTTTTCTTTGGTGTCTCCAAACGCCTTCAGTTTACCTATAAAAATAAAAAAAATGTCAGGGATTCATCTGGCCACTGATTCTGTATTTCAGGGAAGCAGAGAAATTAAAAAGTGGTTTTGTACCTGCATGAGGCTTGTAGGAGAGGGGACGAGACAGACTCGCCTGCAGATCAAAGCCTGACTTTTTCTGTGTCCCGGGGGTTGTTGAAGTACTTGTGTTGCCGGTGAAAACAAATGCTCCTTTGGAATTAAGTGGGGAAAAAAGTAAATCACTCACTCTACCCATCTTTAGGCAAATGCAGATATCTTTCCAAGGATTAAAGTCAAAGGTACCTGGAGTTTTAGCGGCAGAGAAAGTCTTGACAATTATAGGCTTTGCTTCCTCGGTGTCCTTTTTTTGTGGGGTGCTGGAGGCCACACAGAGCGACTTGCGCGCTGGCGTCTTCACCATGGACCTCTTATTCTCATTGTCATGAGTGGCTTCTGAGAAGCTGCAAACATAAATGGTTGTTAAAAGCATCACATTGAAAACTACATACAAAAAGATGAATTCACCCCCTTGGAAGTTTTCATGTTTTACAATATTGTACCAAAAAGAGATTCAATGTGGCTCTTGTATGTGGCTCAATGATCATTAGAAAAATACCTTTTAAAAAAGGACCATTGTCTAGTATTTAGTGCCATCTAGTGGTGATGTTGCCGACCGGAACCAACTGAATACCTCCCTACCTTTCCAAGCGTGTCGAGAACCTACAATGGCCTTCAGGTAACATAAAAACGTGAAAGGCACTCCTCTCTAGAGTCAGTGTTTGGTTTGTCCCTTCTGTGCTACTGTAGAAACATGGCGGACTCCATAAAGACGACAAGCTCCCTATGTAGATATGAAGGGTTCATTCTAAGCTAACGAAAATCACGATTCTTAGTTTCAGGTGATTTTACACTAATGAAAACAATAGTTATGAATATTATATTCCATTTCTGCTAATAAATCCACCTAAATCCTTGTCAAAGTGAAAAGGGGGTTTATGTTTACGCTGCGTTCCCACATACAGATAGAAGTAGTGGGCAGTCTCTTATGCAAACATGTAGTTTTGTTTGTCAGAGAGAATAGATCTCTACAAAGCAATATAAGTTAAAAGGGTATTTTGCTGTTGATCAGTGTAAAAAAAAAAAAAAAGCCACATACCTTTTGACGCAATGTTGTAAAAGAATAAAACATGAAAACTTCCTTGTAAGAATGTTATGGACAAGAGAAGAAATACATTTGTGTCCCAGCAAAGGCCTGAGGAGGTGACTCACCGAACATTGATCCTGCGAGTGGAAAGGACATTCGGTCTGAACAGAGCCACGTCCTTCCCAGCAGGTTTATTTGGAGGAGCTTTACTGGCCAAGAGCAGCGTGCGTCTGTCCTCAGCTGGTCTCTTGTTCACCAGGACGGGGCTGAACATGGAAGCACGACTCTGATTCGCCTTCTGTAGAACACATGCATACAGGTCATCACCTTCACTGCTCTTTGGAAGTGGTCAATATACTGTCTGCAACTGTAGTGTCCGTTAAATGATGTATGTCCAACTGGTGATGATACTTACCACTTGAGTTTTGCTTTCAACTTGTTTCAGTTTAGTTTTGTCCGAAAGCTTCTAGAACAATAAAATGGAACATAAATTAAAAAAAACAAAAACAAATCAAGTCCACTTACAGATATAACATTTAAAATGTTCTGGATAAATTCAGCCAAGACTGTTGAGAAGCTTTTAAGTACCTTCAGTTCTTTAACTGAACTTCTGAAAGTCTCCATCTGCTTGGTCTTTCGTTGGACGTAGGAGTCAATCGACTCCATCTTGTTGAAATGGGCCTCGTGGAGTTTTCTGAAGTCTACAAAAGAGAAGACATAAAATATTTTTGAGAGTTTGTGGGGGAAACCATTGCATCCTTACTGTTATGTGGTCTCTGAATATTTGGTTCCAAAGAGATTGGATGGGAGCAATAAAAAACAAAGAACTTACTAGGAGTGACAGGCTTCAACACTGGCTTGTTCTTCTGCTGGAGTCGAGGGATTTTACCGGCTTTGGCCACCATGGGTGCTTTTTCTGGACAAAGAAATTAAAATACACATACAATAAATCAGTGCTTCTCAAAGTGGGGTCCTTGGCACTCTGTCAGGGGGTCCGCGGAATAATTTGCTATAAATTATTAAACTGTGCTGTATCATTAAAAAGTGCATATCTATAGATGGGGACCATTTGCACTAATAAAACAGGAACATTGTGTCCATTACTGCAACCCATGTTAGCTTTGGGCCAATAGAAACTGATATGATTGTGACACACAACAATAAGTTCATTATTTCTAAGTTGAAGCACTTACTGAAAGTCAGCTTTAGACTGGTAGGTTTAAATATCTGGACTTAATAGGACTAAGCCAGTCTTGCTACTGTTCATTTTCTGAAAGCTTTTAAAGATCAATTACTTGAAATGTAGACTATAAATACTGTAAAGTTGAGTCCAGATGTAATTTTAATAATATCACTATGTTTAAAAAGGTGGTATTAACATTCAATGACATTGCAAATTTAAGACTGCAGTAACACATTAGGCTCCAGAAGGAACATGTTTTTTCAAAGCAGAAGAAATTAACAGTTACAAGTTTGTACTACTGACCTGTATCACTGTCAGTGGCCTGGGGCTCTTTAGGAGGCTCTTGGGAGTCCTTGGCAGAGGACTTCTTCCTCTTCTTAGCACCCCTAGATGCAGCCACTTCAGTGTCACCCTTAAAGGAACAACTGTCGTTAAATCTTTAATCCTCCTGAATGCAAAGCTTCGATACTGCAGAAAAGTGACCCTGTGCACAGGGATTGTAGTAAGAACTTTGCACATTTGTATGCAATGAGTAGTGGGGGGTACACTTTTTATTTGTATTTATTAATTTATTTGACAGGGAAATACATGTAGGCATTGTTGCACTTAATTAAAGTGCAACCGATGCAATGTATATAGGACTTCTAGCCGTAGCTAATTTGTAGACCTTGTCCCTGGTTGGGCTTTTGAAAAAAAATAAAGATATATAATACCACATCGTACATTACAATCAATTTACATATGTATGCTCCCAATCAATAATCAGTAATCACATGCACAAAATCATGTGCCAGGATGTAAACATTGTTTTTATCCTCGTATAAAAGTGGTATTTTGTTGCAGTTTTGTTAGTGTTGAGTGTGTTATGATGTGTAAATACCTCTGCAGCACTTGGAGGAGCATCACACTCAGTCACTGCTGCAGTATCAGAGATCTTTCTCTTGGTACCGTTTCCTCTGCCCCGACGTGTGTTCACAAACACAGCAGGGCTGGAAACTTCTTCCTTGCAAGATACATCTTTATTATCCTGAGCACTGTCTTGTTGTGTCACAGGTTCGTCTTCTTGAACAGCAGTAACATCCTTCTCTTGTCCCTGGAAAACACCACAATAATACACCGGTATGTAGCTACACATCAGATATGAAAAAAAAGGCATGATTTATGACATCAAACAGTATCATTAACCAGGTTTAAATTACCTGTCCTTCCTCCTCTTTGTCCTTCTCTTGTTGATAATGCTGCTTGATCAGTTTCAGGAGTTTATCGGCCTGTTTTGGAACAAAAAAATGTTAGTTAGTCAAGATTCAATATTCAAGATGTTTGTGGAATGGGTTAGGTGATGGGTTGAAGCGGAGCACAAATATAAATCACTTTAAAAAGCTATACAACAAAATATATTTTTGGGAGGTATATGGTTGAGGAAGAGTTGTGATAAGGGTTGTGTTAAGGGTTGGTTTATATCTACTTTTTAACTCCAGATGGATATGTGGGTTGTAAATAAACTTGGAATGCTGTTCATATATTTAATTTGGGATGTTAATAAATCTGGGATAGTTTATATATTATATTATATTCTCATTCTATGATATATAAGTCATTAGAGGAGAAGTGAGAAAGTGGTAGGGAAATATAAGTTTCATTTCTTCCTACTCCTTTTCTGACACTATTACTCTTGTTTTGTTTGTTATTATTTTGTATCTATTTTTATTTATTTTTATGTTCGAAATAAAGTCTTTCATTCATTCATTCAAGATGCTTATTGTCACGCCGGTTATACAGGTACAATCGTGTGAAATGCTTTTTGCTGGGAAGCTCCATTAAAATAATAAGTTATATTACAATTATAAAAGGAAATACTTTGTACAAGGGCATATTAAGAACATATACAGTATAATATATATTTTTGTGTTTCGCCCATTTACACACAAACGTTAGCTAGCTCCCAGTGACCGTTAGCGTAGTTGGACAACAACAACCTCCAGGTTTTTCTAAGTTATTTTAAAAAGTACAACTCCATTACCTTCATATTCGCTTTCAACCCGAGCTCCTTAGCGATGCCTCTCAACTCCGCGTATTTCATGGAGTCCAAATCCATGTTAGTGTGATAGTTTATTCCGTCTTTGTGAGAAGAAATCAGCCGTAAACACACACACGTTTGTTTTCTCGAGTGGGATGTGGCGGATGACGGTTAAAAAACTCCTCCGATTCAAAACACAGCATCGGAGCCGTCTGATTGGCTGCTGTGTGTGACCGGAAGTTCCTCGCAGCCAATCAGAGTGAAGATACATTTTTGGCGTTCTACCAATGTCAGTTTAAAAGAAGAGACGTCCCGCTTCCTTCTGTGAATCACATCCTGAAACTGGCACTCATTTATTCTGCTCCTGTAAATTTGCATGTGAATTGAGGAAAGATGTATAGTAATAATTTTATACTTGTTAACATTTTCTCAGATTTTGCACTGTACTATAGAAATATTATATTTGGTTGCAATGATTACAGTGACAAAGACAGTAATTAATTTTTTATTATTAATTTCTTTTTAATTCTCGCGAAGTTCCACATTCACAAGTGTAAATTTACCACAAAAAAAGCCTAATTTCTTTGTATTTATGAAAGAAATGGAATTATATCTGTCAACAATTTATTCCTCAAAAAACAAAAAAAAAGCAATGAAAACAATGAATGTATGCAATATATGTAAAGTCTTTAAGTGAAATTATATTGTCATACTCTCTCGTGGTCTTTTTTATTTATATATTTTATTTTATGTTGGTTTTGTTTAATTTCTGTTGTCCTTTTATGTTTGGCACAGCTCTTTTTTTATGTTTTCGCTGTGCTTCTTTTGTATGTAAATGTTTTTAATATTTTCTGCTGTTACTATGTATACTGTCATTTTGAAATAAAAAAAAATATAAAATGACAGCAGCAGCTGATCACAGCTGGATCAGCTGTCAGTTGGTCTTAACAGCTGTTTATATCTGAACTGTACTGATACTAATAAAGACAAGTGCAAGCTGCAAAAAAAAGAGACGTCCTGCTTTCTGGCAAGGCCTATAGTCATTTGTATTGGGATGTGGAGTATTACGCATGCGCAGTGTGCAGACCAGATTCTACTGCGCATGTGTAGTACCCCACGGGATATGACGCATGACTCAACCTCCTTTCTATAGGCCTTGTTTTCTGCTCCAAAGAGTTCAAACTCTCAAAGCGGGACAACCAGCCAGCTATCTGACGTTAGACTCTGTTAAAACTTCATTAAACCAGCCAGCTATCTGACGTTAGACTCTGTTAAACTTCACTAACATGGAGTTTGAAGACAGTGTCTTAATCCAACGAACCAACGATGTAAAGGTGTCTACAGCAGAACCCAACCAGCGGATGACTCTCCACTGTCTGCAGTGCAACACCGTGTTGGGAGACTCCTTCTGCGTCTGCGGGGAGGTGAAGTGTTTGGACTCTATCGTGTGTTTAAGTAAGTTCACTTCATCTCTTTGTTTAGTTAGTTGTCGTGGAGATAAACTCAGTTGACATGACCAGTGGTGGAAAAGTAGAGTTACTGCAGTGTAAAGTAGAAGTCCTGCATTCAAAGTCTGACTTAAACCTGCAGTAGGCAGAATATTTTTTGGCATCATTGGGCAAAACTTCCATAATAACCTTTAAGCATATTGTAATTCAAGTGTTCTGAGAGAAAACTAGACTTCTGCTCCTCCTCATGGCTCTGTTTTCAGGCTTTAAAGGTCCCATATTGTGCTCATTTTCAGGTTCATACTTGTATTTTGTGTTTCTACTAGAACATGTTTACATGCTTTAATGTTCAAAAAACACTTTATTTTCCTCATGTCAGCCTGAATATACCTGTATTTACCCTCTGTCTGAAACGCCCTGTTTTATCGCATTTTGATGGAATTGCAACAGAATTGCGTTGCTAGGCAACAGCTTGGGTCCATGTGTACTTCCTGTCAGCTGATGTCATTCATACACTGCAACCAGGAATAAACTGGGACATATTCAGAATGTTTACGTTTAAAATTGTGTCAAGGGTCTAAATATTGTATATTTGTGACATCACAAATGGGCAGAAATCCTGACAGCTTGTTTCAAATGCAGAGTTTCTGAATACGGGCTGTGTGTATTTCCCTGTGGATTGAGTGTTTCGATACTTTCACAGTATTTATATTGGACTTAAGCCTGCTTTATAATAAAAAAAACATGAAAACATCCCTTTTTTATAATGTGGGACCTTTAAACAAATCTAGCCCGTGACGGGAGACTTTGACCAATCACAGGTCATTTATGAGAGAGAGCGTTCCTATTGGTTGTGCTCCGGCTGGTGGGTGGTGCTTAGTATTTCCTCTACTGATCTCAACATGGCCACTGGGTCACAAACTTTCACATTTTACAGCTTAACAGTACACTACAAGATGATTCTGAAAACATTTGAGGCGAGAAATAGGCATTACAGTAACAGGATATTGATTCATATTTGATCAGCGCAGGTCCTTCCTTCCTGCAACCTACCCTCCTCACATCGGTGATAATCACATAAATATTAATCAATACCTTGCTGCTTGTCTCCCTTCAGAAGTAACCAGTGATGTGGTCGTCGGTGATGCGATGGAGTCAGGACATAAAGGGGAAATGGCTAATTGGTGAGTGGAAAAAACAAGAGCTCCAAATATGCCTTAGTATTTATTTATTATTAATTATTTATTCAACTGGATAAAATGTTTTTCTCTTATAAAGGCAACTTACAAAACATAGTAGACAACTTCACCAAACTTTTATCATGTGGGCAGAGTCAAATAATGTATTAAAATAAACCCCATACTATTTTTTCAGTCTTTGTTAAATCCTTAGCCTTACTTGTGATAAAGTTCTTTAATTTAAGTAAATTAACATGTATGTATGTATGTATGTAACATTTTATAACATTCAAAATAATACATCCACAGAGCTTTTAGAAAAGTAAGGCTTTTCCTGAAAAAAATGATTATGATTGTGAATTAATCACTTTAACATTTTTGGTTGGTCCAAAATGAATGCTTTGTTTATCTTTGAAGATATCTGATACTTGTTCTACAGTGAAGGCTTAAAGGTTTCTGTGTCCGATTTATTTTCACTGCTTTTGTTTCCTTTCAGCATCTACAGTTCTCTAAAATGTCGCGGATGCCGCTGTGCTGTAGGGAAAGTTATTCACTCTGCCCCGTCGCGTCTGGCCGTGGTCCGCTCCCTGTTTCTCCTCCACAAAGCAAACATCAGTTGGTAAGCTCTGCTGCCTCTGTGAGCACACAAAGCATATTGACTTCTTGTGTACAGGTTTACTGCCGTCAGGAGAGGCTGAAATAAACAAGTGCCTTATGAGTTTTGTCCATTGGATGAATTGCTTTTTTAAAGCTCAGGTTAGAGATGAAACAACTTCACAAGTGACTATTTCCTTTCTTTCTTATTCTATGGATACAATTTGTATGAAAATATTTTAGGCTACATCACTTGATCCTTCAATCCCTCCTTTCCTGTTTGTCTCTGCAGTTACATCCTCAACTGCTGCTCAATGGTGAAAGCATCCACACTTACATTTGATCTGAAGCCCCTCAGAGAAAGCATGAATATGGTGAGACAATCTAACACTGTTTATTATGACAACCACGATCAATACCTGTATGTACAACTGCTGTGCTTCACTTCATTCATATACACACATGCAAATCTCATAATCTCAGTAATTCACGTGGCATGATCTGGACATTTTTATACATTTTAATTAAATTCTTGTAAATGACAAGTCCTTTAAAACAGTGGTTTTAGGGGGAGCGCCAGGATTTGGCTGCTTTGAGGTTGTCAAAATTAGATTTGCACATGTATAACTAAAATCATAATAACATACTTACTAGATAATTTATACAAAAGTCTGTATATAAAACTATTTAAAAATATATAATTTTTTGCTACTTAATAGGCCACATTCTGGTTGAAACCAGTATTTGTGCACAGTTGCAGATAAAGATCAGGCTACACTAATATTATTAGTATTAAACTATTTGTAGAATTAGATTGTTGTGGTGGCTGCTTAGGTTTATTTGTGGCTCGTGTGATCCAAACATTTCCAATAACTCCAGAGTGTTGTAAAGTCCGAAGTTCAAAAGTTACTGAAAAAAGATAGATGTAAATCATTTCAAAATTTCTCAACATTTTTTACTAACTAAATATCCTGCTTCAATCCATATTTGTTGGCATTTAGACTTTCAAAAACAACATTTTCACTGTGTATTAACAGGTTGGTCTAGCAGCAATCTAACAAATATTACATTACATTTGTTTAACAACAATAACACAAAATATATTGTGGCTCTAACATTATTATAATAAACAAAAAAAAAAGGTCATTATGTATCTGCATTCGCTTGGCGAATCTGTCAATACATCATCACTTTATGTTGACGAAGCTCTTTAAAGTTTTATTCATTAAAGAAAGTTTACTTGTTTAATACAAACCTTATTAAAACAGGATTTTGTTTGAGGATTTGTAATGTCTTTTAGGGGTGATGACGTGTATAAATATGGGGGGCACTCAGCTTTTCTCAGATAAAAGTAGGGGAAGCTTCAAGGGAAATCGGTTGGGAACCACTGCTTTAAAAGACTAATTGTGTCCACCTGAGGAGTATGAGCTGTTTAAACAGGTAATTAAGTTTGAATGTTCAGCCTGGGTGTGACAACAGAGTAACATTAAGCTATTACCCATCAGCCTCAGCTGTACTGAAGGAGCCTCTTAGTAAAGTGGCAAATCAGCATTCCATCAAATCCAGTTCCCTTTGAGTTTGTACCTCTAGAGATGTTTTCATACATGTTCAAGAGTGTAAAGAAAACACAGGCAGGTTTGATTGATGCTTTTGGGCCCAAAACAAATATCTTTCACTGAAAGACTAAATGTGTTCGTCTCTTTTCATTGCAGGTGAGGCAGCAGTTTGAAGAGCAGTTGGATCAGATGTCACGTATTAAGAGCAGACTGGCAGATAAAAGTGTTAACAGTGAATTGGTCAAGTAGAGTGCACAGACAATCTAGACTGTACCTAGCCCTGGGGTTAAGGATCATGTGTTATCTAATCTGTACTCCAATCCCTCTTGTAGATTAGTTTGTGTTGTAAATTGTTTTTTTTTTGTGTTTTGTTTTTCCATTAAATGTATTTGATGATGCAGGTATCGCTCTCTCGGTCTTATTCATTTGTTTTGATGAATCTCTGCAGATTTATGATGATGAATGAAGTACGTTTTAAGTGAGATAACGTACAGCTAGCGGGTCATTATTGTGAAATGAAACCCCTTCAAGGCAATGCAAGACCCCTCTGTGAAAAGCATCACCATGTCCTAACCGGCTCGCTGAACATTATCCCTCAGCCAGCCTCACATGAGTGTTGGCGAGGCTATAGACGTTTTCCTCAACTGCAGAGATGATGATGTACATTACGTCATTAATTCCGCTCAAACTGTAAGTAAACATCACCACACAGTCATCCAATTGGCACCATGCTGCATTTTATTGCTGAATTTCTTCTTTTCTTTTTTTGTTAATACAAAACCAGACAAGAGGCTCACACGTAATAAGCATGCCCATTTCCTCCCTCTGGAGTGCATAGTTTCTACACAGTCCACCTCCTCAGTGGAAAAGTTGATCAACAAAGTAATGTCATTAATCATTTTTACTTTAAGCGTTTGTTGTTTTTTTTTCATGGGAACAAAGGCTGATCAGTGTTTTTCAGCTGCACTGTGGCTGTACCGCCATGGTCATGTTTGACACAACAGAGAGGGAGAGCACATCAAACTCTCCGCTACTTCTTTTTTTTGGGTGTAATTTTTAGTCTGTAAAAACCACAAGTGGTGATCAAAGCTACTTCAACATGCTTGCTGTTGTGTCAAACAAGCGTCCCCAGGTTGTCACCTTGTCACAGAACATATCTGATATGAACATTTCAATAGCCTAATTACACTCATTCACATTACAAAGTTGGATTATTGCATGCAATACAAATCATTCGTTATTCTGCTAAGTCATGCATATTTTTTAAACCCATATATTCATGTTGCTAGACGCCTACTTGTTTATAAATTCTGATTATAAATCCCCACAAAGAGCATTACAGGGTTTTTAGAACACAGTATTCAAGACAGGATGGTGATGATGACAGTGCAAGTCAGTACATAGAGAGAAAGTGCTTTTCAAACAGTTCATTCAGTAAGTCCTTTGCAGCCACAGAGCTACTGAAAGTCTTTATTTCTAAAGGAAGGGGTGGGTTCTGTGGATGTAAAAATGCTACAAGAGTTGAAATTTAAAGCATCTCTCATGTACCGATTGGTTTGTTGTTTTGGTGTTGAAAGAATACAAGGCAGGGAAAAATATTGACTTTGTGTAATAAGTACATGATGCTACATCTGTCCTCACGCGTACCTTGTTCTGCAGGAAGTATCCCAAACCTTCATAAGTGATACTGTATTCTAAAGCCAAATATTATACGACTCCCCAAAAAAAGTGACTAATAGATAGGTAGGCATAAAAGAGAGAGAGAGGGGGACATTACAGACTCCTTTTAACACGTACACCCTGGCACTAAACTCATGCATTATTGTAGGTTATTGCTTCTAAAACTATAATCAAATACAATTTTATGGATTAAAATATCTCGCTCTGAATCCCAAAACTATGAGGTATTATGTACAATACAATGTCATGATGAGATCTTAATTCTAGGACTAAAACGTTACGTCGGATCCCTACCAATTATATCCAAATCTAAGATTAAAGCACTAACGTGTCTCTAAAGGTTGCTATCATTGTCACATCTGAGACTTGTTTTTTGGGAGCTTTTTGGCTGTCGCATAATTACTACCTAATTATTTTGATGCGTTAGATTGCATGAATACAATTTAGGATACCTCTACATTCACACCAAATCAGGCATTGCGGTAAAAAACGCCGATCCTCCCATTCATTTCAATGTGCGTTTAAAGCTAGGGTTGGTAATCTTAAAGGTCCAGCGTGTAGGATCTGGCGGTATCTAGCGGTGAGGTGAGGAGTAACCAACTGAAGCGTCTCCCGTGTACAAAGTGTGTTGGAGAGTTACTGTGGCCGACAAGAAACGTGAACGGCCCTCTCTAGAGGGGGAAGCGAGTGGTGAAGCACAAGAGAGAGAGCGGCGGCGACGAGGGCGAGTAACGCTATCGACTTCGGCCCAAGCAGGAAAAGTTAATAGAGTTTGGTTTGTCCGTTCTGGGCTACTGTAGAAACATGGTAAACGGCTCATTTGAAGCTAACAAAAACACAATGATTCTTATTATTAAGTGATTATACACTAAAGAAAACATACTTATTAATATTATATTCCACTTCTGCCAATAGATCCCCCTAATTGTTACACACTGGTCCTTTAAACAAATATGACAAAAACTGTTTTTGAAGAAGATTACCAACTCTAGACGCTAAACCAAGTCAAAACATAATCAACTTTTGGAGAAACCCAACGTCACGCTGCGGTGGCCGATCACGTAACTGGCGATCCAGAGCTCTACAATCCTGCCATAAGACGTTAATCAGCGCGCAGTCGCTTGGTGTTAATGGGCCATTATAGTGACACTCCCACACCACTGCCATACTTGCCAAGAGGGCGATGAAAAATGTGAGTCTCCCGGGAAAATCGGGAGTGTTAGCAAGAATGACCGCTGCACAACCCTTCACTATATCGCCACAACGCCTGATCTGGTGTGAATGTAGCTTTTTGTTTTTCTTCAGATAAGAATCCTGTTAAAAAGCACATACATATAATGAGCATATACGCCTATATAAACTTGGATACTTATTAACTGCATACCTTGATTGTGTCGTACTTTAATTTGACTTTTATTACGCAACTTATCCTACACCCAAGACATGGAATAAAAAGGAGATCTCGCATTAGTCTAAGATTTTTAGGGCAAAGCTGTATCTAAATGTGGTGTCATTAAATCAATCTACCATCCTTTAAGTTTTGAGCTCCAGCTTAGTCTAGAAATTCCACTATTCTTCATGAAGCAAGCATCACTACTGGTCATGCATGGCTACAATAATGTTGGCACCACAGTCCCGCTAAATAAGCTAATGCACATGAGTCTATACATATCTTAATGGAAGACATTGGTGATTTTGTTGCTTTCAAACAACTTGTCACTTGTTTATACAATATACAGTTTGGTCAACAACATGACAGTTAAGATCAAATATTGCACAAATCCCGTTAATTTTTTTCTTTTTTCATATAAAAATGAAACAAAATAAAAAAAGTTGAAGGAATGAGACCAGGGTTTCCTTTCAGTTAAGGACAAATTCAAGGGAAGCTTGAATCAGAGGAGCTGCTACTTCAGCACTGGTATCTCTCTGTTTACTGGACGGACGCATAGGAACAGCAGGCAGAGACAAAGCACGACGTTTGATAAGCCAGACTTAACTTATTTGTTGGGTTATTTTGTCTCACGGTTCATGGCACGAAAGGAATCACATGGTTAATTCTGTCTCTACCTGCAGCGTGTAAATAATGTTAATAACGTCTCTTATATGAGCGCTCATGGTAAAGGGGGGAAAAGGACAAAATGAGAACATATGAGAAAGACGAAATAAAAGTAAGTCAAGGGGCGGAAATCTAAATATAATAAGGGAAGAAAATTGGACTTTAGTAACTTTAAACTCTGTGAATTGACGAATTGAGAGATATCAAGGATTAACCCCCTGAGACCCGCAGGACTTTACCGTCTTTCAGAGGCTGTAGCAGGTTCAGTTTTAAAGCTAGAGTGAAGGTCCAGATGTCATATTGAAATTAGAAAAACCTAAGAAATTCATTGGTACTGACATGTCATGCTAGCTTGTTGGGAAGGATGCTCAGTCACGCTCCAAACTTGTGCTAAATTTTGACGAGAAAAAACTGTCATGGACTTTTTCAAAGGGGTCTCTTCACCTCTGACCTCCAGATATGTGAATGACAATTCTGTGGGTACCCACGAGTCTCCCTTTTACAGACATGCCCACTTTATGATAATCACATGCAGTTTTTTGAATGCAGTATAAATGTGTTATTGTCTCCTATTCTAAAAATGGTGTATTTGAATATTTCTGCATACTGGGGTCCCTAAACTGTCTCGGATTTACATATCACTGTAAAGCTGAGACTCTGTATGACCTGTGGTGACCTCTAGGATAATCACAGTCTCATGAAACTTTACAGCCACAAACTAGAGACCTAGAGCATTCAGAGGATGGATGGCTTTCCTAGCTAGATTGACAATAAGGGGGTTTCTGAGCAGTTTACACAACAGAAGAGCTCGCCATCTAATCGCCGAAGAATCAAGGTTTTGGGGTCTCAATGTGGTATTTTGGAGGGATTATTGATCATTTATATTAATTCTCCAGTGGTAAAACATGGTTACATTTTGCACCAAATCTGTGTAACAAATGGTATCAACCCAAAAATTGCTTATGAGACGTAATAGAGCATGGGGATGGCCATCATATACTTCTATCATAATGTTCTAAACCTTTAAACACTTTCACAATTTATTTTAATTCATTATTTAATGAATTTGACTAGAACAATTTGACACACAGTGCTGAGCTGCATCTCAAATTAATCCTCTGGTTCGCAGCTTTCAGGTGATGTACACCACTTCTATGTGACATCTACTGTTGACCTGCTATCTCCCTCTAAAGACCCCCTGTACCCCCTTAAAAAGAAGACTGAAAACTGCTCTATTATGGGTCTCAGAGGGTTAAGTCACAAGGGGAATATTGCCAATTCTGTCTCTGCCTCCAATTTGTGAATAAACCTGCAGACTTGACAAAGGAGAGCACCGAAATGCAAAAAAATTAGAGCATGAATTAAAAATACTATCTTGTGCCCTTCCTTTAGAACAGACGCATAGGGGAGCACAGTTTGAGTGAAATGGTTAAAAAGTAAATGACAGTGTTGTGCTTCTGGGCTGCTCGGCCTTCTCCTATTCACCTGTCAACAACCTCACTTATTAACCCTCTGAAACTACATTAATCCAGGAACAACATATAAAAACTGCTGTGGCGCTTGACAACCATTAAGCTACTTGTACGGATCACGCTCCCATTCACTCCTGTTGGACTTGTTATGGCGATGAGGTAGTGCAAAAAAACAAAACAAAAAACACCCTATGAGTCTAATTTAATCACAGGCCTTGATCTTTGCTACAGTATCTTGTGTCTTTACTTTCTTCCCAGGGAACGGGAGCAGTTTGTTCATTATCAAACTGTTCTGATCTAATTACAGAGCGTGTGGGGATTTATTTTTTTACTTATTCAGGAAGCATCAGTGACTAGGTTTACCTGCAGCCTGATCATTGCCTTTAAGCCAACTTAGTGGCTACATGTAGACGTAGTCAGACTGTGCGTGATGGAGGTCAGTCTAGCCCACAATCTGGCCAGATGTCTCATCATGCTGCAGAAACAGGACAGGACAGAGGGAGGGTGCTGTGAAGGAGAGAGGGCCAATGTCCCAGCAACAGCAGGAAGGAGGTCACCCGTGTCCCAAAAGCCCGAAATAGGTCATCTTCACAATGACTCCTCATCCTTTACCTCCACAAGTCCGGGCGGCCGTGGAAGTGATCCGTCGATGGTGTTGGAGCTGATTTGACGGGAGCTGTTCCTCCAGTCTGGGCTTCAGCTGGTTTCACAGCTGCACTGACTGGAAAAGCCATCCTAGAATAAAAAATGCACACGTTATTTATTTTACAATTGTGTTTTAATTTGAACCCGTCTCTTCTACAGCTGTGCAGCTGAAAGACAAGAATGATGTCATCTAGAGATCTCCATTAAAAGGGACTGTTTGTAACTTCTTACATGTATAAATCATTCGGGGTCAGTGTCCCATGTGCGCTCGCGTGTGGCTACACTGTTCAGACTCAGACTCCAACACAAACTACACGGAAGCACCAAAACCGCAAAGTTATATCTAGTGAAGCCCGTCTTGGAAAACAGTTTTGCCCGCAGTCGGAGGACGTGGGGGCTCCGCAGAGAGAAACGTTATCGTCTCCGACCAAAACTCCGGTGTCTCCCCTGTTCCCTCCGGCTGCGGTCGGGAGGCTGAAGCAGGAAAAGCAAACACTATGATCAGCATTGATTCATAGAGAGACCTTTGTCTGGTCAGCTAACATCACTGCCGAGCAGCTGAAATATAGAGTGATATTGTGGTTTTAGCTGACGTGTGTCGCCTCACTGTGTTGAGCGATGCTCGTTCATGTCTATGTAGAGCAATCACAAGCTTGAGCGCGAGCAACAGGACCTTGACTTTCATTGACTTAACGGCCACAGGTGTCGCTGTTAACAAGCATTTCTGATTCTTACAAACAGTGCCTTTAAGTGATTAATTGATTATTTATCAAATGTAAGAAAATAGTGAAAAAACACCTGTTACAATTTCCTGAAGCCCAAGGTGACATCTTCAAATGTTTTGTAGTGATTTAAAAACACGAAGAACAGCAAATATTAACATTGAAAAAGCTGAAACTATGTAATGTTTGGTATTTTTTGCTTGAAAAAAAAAATGGAAAATATGGATTATCACAATTCAGCTCTAATTTCTATCCTAGACCTGTAAAACAAATATATATATATATATATATATATATATATATATATATATATATATATAAAAACATGCAAAATGGGGACAATAGGGATATTGATTGTTAATGAGTCCATTAAAGTGATCTGACGTCCAGCTAAGAGAGAGAGAGTTGTCTGATTTTTGCAGACACTTATTTTAGTGTCTTAAAATCACTGGAATTGCTAAATGTATATTTAATTTGAGAGTGATTTTTTTCCCTTTAAATGCATTGCAAATTCCCCAAAATGTGCATTAAATTCAGATTAAAGCTGGTGCATGATTGAGCAGCACTGACCTTGGTGTGAGATGATGCAGAGGTATTTCCACCGTTGGTCCGAGCTGCTGCTGCTGAGCTGCTGATGCTGCAGCCCACAATGGTAAACAAAAGCCGGGGGGGTTTCTCTTCCTCTACGGGGCTCATTCACGTCTCCTAACCGGGGAAGTATACCGGGCTCCGTGGAGAGGGGAGGATACGTTTAGAGAAGAATAAACCGAGAAGCCACCGGGCCTCTTTCCTCCCTCCTAACACCCCGGAGAGGAGAAAGGTCCCCTCGTCTCCGTCTCCTCACAGCCTCCGTCCGCTCTACGCCATCTTCGCTCTGTTACTACCAGCCGACGGAAGAGTGCGACGGTTGAGCCAAAGTCCTGTCAATCAAAAATTAAAGCCCGCCCCGGAAGTACTTTCTCCTGACAGTTATCAATCAGCTATTCTCATTCTTGGAAAATTTTATTTGCACAAATCCAAGTCTATGAAAGTGAAACCTATAGGTTTAATGTGTTTCATTCTGAGTTTCAGCCCTTAAAGTCATGAAAAACAAAAAATGCATTGAAACTTGAATTACAGGTACAGCCCTTATAGCCCTTAATTTAAATTATTATTATTTTCATGTATATTTTTACATATTTTATTTGTTCTTGTTCTGTTTTTTTTGTTCTTGTATGCACCTTATCCTTTTACTGTAGTGCAGTGATCTATGAGCCATGTTGTTTGTAAATTTGAATTTACTCATTAAAAAAAAAGAAAAAAAAAGTTATCAATCAGCTTTGTGGTGCGTTCAAGGCCGATAACTGAACACAAAGTATGACCGGAATGAACCAAAATCAATGCATTAGTTGAGTTATTTTAACTTTATTTAAACTGTAGGTTAGTGTATTGACATTAAAGGTCCCATATCATGCTCATTTTCAGGTTCATACTTGTATTTTGTGTTTCTACTAGAACATGTTTACATGCTGTAATGTTAAAAAAAACTTTATTTTCCTCATACTGTCTGCTTGAATCTACCTATATTTCCTCTCTGTCTGAAATGCTCTGTTTTAGTGCATTTCAACAGAATTGCATTGCCTGGCAACAGTTTGGGTCCATGTTTACTTCCTGTCAGCTGATGTTATTTACATACACTGCAACAGGAAATAAACTGGGACACATTTAGAATGTTTACATTTAAAACTGTGTAATGGTCTAAATATTGTATATTTATGACATCACAAATGGACAGAAACACACTATTTCTGAATACGGGCTGTGTTTTTTTTCATGTAAACTTAAACTTTGCAAAGTTAATTAGCTAGTAACAGTAGAGTAATAAGTACATCATCTCCCTTTGAGAATTGGTTGGGTAGCTAAAAGTATGAAATATCACAGGAAAGCATACATTTGTAGCCCTAGTTAAATATTATAGTGTTAGTATGCTATTTTGGCATTTGTTTGCATTTGTGTTTCTGTGTCATTATTGTACAAGCTGAAATACTCACATGCACAATAAAACTAAATAAATTAAGTCTCCTCTGACCTGGGTCTAACATAATAAGTGTTCACACAGTCTAAGGCCTAAAATAAAACCAGATACAGAAGGTTAAAAAAAACAGCTACTTCAATGACACAAGGTAAGCATGGCACTTAATTTATTCAAATCAAATTCATGAATCACTTTGATAATACAGAGACCAACATCACGTAACATGTGAACCATATCCTGATTGATAATCACATAATGATTAATAAAATGGTCAAGTTGTATTTCCTGCACTCAGCTGCTGGAGGGTGTTCTTGTAATGATTTAACAAACTCACATTAAAGATTAAAGGGTCGGCCTGTAAATGTACACTAGCCTGTACAGAAAATATATTCGGAATACATTTGATTCTCTTTAGCATCTGGAACTAGTCAATGGGGAAAAGAAAAAGTCAGACAAACACTTTTCTTATCCACAGAGAGACTGATCAGATAAATAGAAGCATAGCGCGTTATCATGGGTTTACCTGTTCCAAGTCTACAAACTAACTGGTACACAGCCCAGTTTCCACCACAGGGCCTGACACTGTTTGCCAAGACTCAATCCGGGGAAACACTTTTTGAAAGCAGCTAAATCCTAGTGATACCAGTTTGCAAATGTACTAGAACAGGTTCTATGGAAGACACAAACACACCAGCCAAAGAGATGGAAGGCTTCATTCTTCTAGCTGTAACTGAATAAGCAGTTCTTTAAATATCACATTATACACATGTTGAATCAGCAGCGGCTCCAACAGGCCCCAGGTGGTTTCTGGCTTGGTTGAAGTCCATCAATTGAAACATAATCTATTGGCAGTAGCTAGGTTAAAAAATACACAAACATGGCCATAGGTTCTGGTTTACTGTTGAGATAATAACTTACAAAGGGGAACCAAAGCCATGGCACTTCAGTGAGTAAAACACAAAAGATCTGTGGAGCAGGTCCTGCTTTGTTTCAAGGGTAAAACTTAGAGCAGGCTGGTCTGACTTGCTCTGCCACAAGTCAAAGAAAAGGAGTCATAAGATCCTGTTAGCAATAAAAACACTGTCTGTTTTGAGTGGAATCACATCTTACGAGTTTCACTTTGAACCGTTGCATATTTATATGGACAAAGACACAAAGTGTGCTAACTATCCACTGAACAGCCTGAGTAAACTTAGAATAAACTTACTCACTGCAATAGCAAAAATGGTACAGCGCTTTAAAATAATGTTTCATGTGAAAAGTGGAACAGCGGTGGCACTAACCGCGACCCTCTAAAGATTTTCTAATAAATAATGTTCCATAACTGGGGAAAAAATACATAGTGACATTGCATAAAACAACCCAAGGCACGCAACTTTTCCCTTTGTTTACAGAGCAGTGCAGAGGCAGAAACTCAAGATCTATGACTTTATCTACCTAACGCTGATCTGACGGCGTGTACTCAGAGTGTTGGCCGCAGCAGCCTGCTGAGAAGCTGGATGAGGTTGTGTTCTGACATCAACTGACATGTTGAAGCTCTACTCAAAATAATAATTTAAAAAAAAAGCTATTTAGTGTAGGAACCGGATGCTCATTTTCTGTTCAACGTCCACCTTCTCCAAGACCTGAGGAAACAATCATAACAGAACAAGTTTAGACACAGTGAGGTTTAAACAGAGCTCAACACCAGCTGTTAGTATTAACTCAAACATGTAAAACATTAAACGTGCACTTTGGGGAAAAATCCATTTGAAACATTTTAACTTGTTGTTCACACGAATTAAGAAACTGTGTGCTCAAAAGATCAAAAACCAGGGCTTAGATTAACCTAAAAGAATCCATCCGCTGTATCTTGTGTTCTCATAGTAACTAAACAAGGATACAAGTTCTGTCCTGTACTGTGTAAAATGTGTCCTTGGGATATTATTTTTTTCTGTGGCTCATTTGTGTCCCACTGGGGCCTCAAATGCTAAAAATGCAAATAGTATGTCGTTACTAGTTTATAAATAAGTACACCAGAGAGTTGTATATGTCAGGGGACAGATAACAGAACTTGCCTTGATGAATTCATTGAAGGAAATGGAGTTATCTCCGTTGGTGTCAGCCTCCTGTATGGTCCTATCAGCAATGCTGCCAAGCTGTTCATCTGAAATGTTTACACCAACCATCATCCGTAACACCTGTAGACAATGAACACCTTCATGGTTAATGAATACCAGTGGAAAGAACAGTTCCTGGAAAAGATTAAATAACAGTCATGATGTTTGCCCAAACAATATGGTGATGGTGCTACGTGTATTTAAGCACGACACAAGATAATTTGTAGTTATTACGGTCAAATGGTGAGTAAGACAGCAGCCACACTTTACTGTAAGAAGTGCATGATTATAAATACAGTGAACACATATTTACTGAAATACACAATACTTTGTTGCATGTTTATAGCGTTAGAGGCTCGTGCATTATAGAGGACAGAACCTGCCAAAATAAAAAATAAATGAATAAATAAATAAATAAATGTCATTAAATGTAGCAAAAATAAAAAAACATAGCAATTAATTCATTGATGAAATGTGACATAAATTGATATTTCTGTTTTAATTTGCTTCTTTATTTATTTATCTTTGTATTAATTCCCTCATTTATTTACTCTTCTGTTTAATTTTCCCTTTTATTTATTTATTTTAATTATTTATATTTGCATTTATTTTTAATATATTCATTTATTTTTTAATTATTTCATATTTGATAATTTTGTGTTAGTTTGCTTCTTTATTTATTTATCTTTCTATTAATTCCCTTATTTATTTAATCTTCAGTTTAATTTTCCCTTTTATTTAATTTTGTATTTCTGCATTTATTATTTTGCAGTTATTTTTATTTATTCATTTATTTTTGCAGTTATTTTTTATTTTATATTTATTTTTTAAATATATTTATTTAGTTATGCACAATTTCCCTTTGCATTTCACCACTTATTTATTTCCCCAAATTTATTTATTTATTTCTGTATTATTTTCTTTATACATTTCATTTTAATGATTTCGTTAGGTTCCGTCCTCCGTACTGCATCACATGAAGCAGGCGACACAGAAATGTTTTGCGCAAAACAAGAGATCTGTCTGAGTCATTTAAACCGAAGCTTAGAGCAATTGCAGGTCGCACAATGTCACCGAAACCGAACTGGCTTCATAGAGGGACAACAAATAACACGGAGGGAGCCAAAATACAGGATATTAGACCGTCTGGGAATAATGAACCTGTAGTTAAGGTGAGATATCACATCATTATCAGCACAAGGGCAAAGTCCTCTCATGGACTAGGAAATCCCTCTGTGGAGCATTCTGACATAGATATTACACAATAGCATTTGTTCCCTTGTTAAACACAGACTGAACAGCAAATATTTTCAGAGGTAATAACAAAGGATTTCCATTAGACCTCTTTGAAATTATTCACCATCTGGCTGATTTACTTATTGCGTGAACAAGTTGTTTCCAGTGTGACTCAGCCTCTTTACATGACAAACTGATCCACTCACCTGCAGCAGCTCATCCCGAGAGATTTTGTCATCTCTGTCCAGGTCATACAGACGGAAAGCAACTGGAAAAATAAAAGAAACAAACACGTCATGTCAGACACGGTTAAGCCCACTTTATGAAATCCTGTGAATGTTCATGATACGGGTCACCGGCTCCACCCGGACACGCCCGTGTGACCGAGCGCTGCACTCACAGAGCAGCTTGTTTGTCCTGCTGTTGAGTGGCTCGCTGACGGCGGCGTTCTTGCTCTTCTCATTGTCCTCGATTGGTCTGAAGTGAGCCAAGGTTCGCATGAAGCCCCTGAAGTTTACCTGGTCCTCTCTGAAAACCGGAGACAGAGAATATTACAACACATTTAACGGAGAAAAAAAGGATTTACTACAACTTTGCTGCGTCTCAGATTTCCTTTATACTCGACATGAACACTAGCTGTGTGGGCAACACAATGAAGACTCAAACTAGTCGTAACATAACACCTCTTTACAGAGTCGACCAATCTCCACCTCTATTCCTTAAGCTGTTCTGAAGCAAACAACCCAAAACCAGAGCAACAAGAAGAACACATCTATGAAGCATTACAAGCCTACACATCTGCCTTTTTTGGGGATTTTAATGATACATTTGAAAAACATCTGGTTTTCAACTTTCAGATAAAACAGCAAAACAACTGCAGAATATACAGAAAAAACATGCGGTGGTCAAAAACCCCAGTTCAAACGCAGAACTGGCAGAAGAGGCTGAGCGTCTCAAGTCTGCAGTCAGGCAGCCACAACTGAGCAGCCGGGTGGCCTCGTTCAGATTTGTGGTGGTTGTGACTCAAACCTAAAATGCACAATACTGCGAAAAACAAGATCTTTAAAACACGGACAACTCACCCTTCAGGAAAGAACGCATTGATGATTCTGTCTCCCAGCGGATTAATGGCCAACTCCGGGATCCTCTGGAAATCTTCTCGACTGCAGACACGAGGAGATATAATCAATCAAAACAGATTTTTTCAAAAGAGATATTGTTCATTTAAAACCTTACAGCAATTTACCACAGATCTTAAACTGTGATCAACTTCAAACAGAAACGACAGTACAGAGCTCATGGCTTCATTATTCTTTAAAAGCAGACTTGATTTGACTGCAAATATGAAAACAGGAGGAGATGAACAGAAAACAGGATGGAAAAACTATTCCATCTATCTAACTATATCTAACTATACTATATTAAACTATTTTGATAAATCGATAAATCAGTTTGAGTAATTTTTTGAGAAAAAAAAAAGTCAAAATTCTTTGATTCCAGCTTCTTAAATGTGAATATTTTCTGGTTTCTTTACAACAAGACAAGACCTTTGAGGACGTCCTCTTGGGCTTTGGGAAACACTGATCGACATTTTTCACCGTTTTCTGACATTTTATAGACCAAACAACTAATCGATTAATCAAGAAAATCATCGACAGATTAATGGACAATGAAAATAATCGTTAGTTGCAGCCCTATAAAATATATCAGTTGAGTGAATTCAAGTGTTTGTCAGTCAGAGAAAACGTTCCTCGGTCCATCAGTAGGACCGGAGGTTGGTCAGCTGAGATATAATGTAAAATCTCACTGTTGTGGCAACTAATGAATGATAAGAAAGTCACCTTGGGAAGATGTACCTGACTGTGTGCTGTGACTGAAAGCACCGGAGGAAGAACAAGCGGAACCAAATACTTGTTATGTGTAAACACAAAAGAATGACTTCTCCGAATCCGAAGAGGGATGTATTTTTATTTTACCCTTTAGAGACTGATCTGCAAATACATCCTCGTGGCCAAATCAAGTTTCAAACGAATGCTTTAGCAGCTTTAATGATTACCTATTTCTTCACCTATTGTTGTTCTGTCCAGATGAACAGAGCCAGCAGTTAATCACAAACCATAGAAATGTCACACTGAGGTCTCAACTGAATACTCTAAATATTAATACGCTCAGATAATAAACCACATGAAAGATTTCATTATCAATCTCCATCTGAGAGTCAGTAATGTCTGGCTACACTGTGACTGACAACCTTTATCTAATGACAATACACCATCAATCGTACATTCATTGAATAAAACATGTTTTTAAAAGAACATTGTTGCAACTCCTCCTCCACTTAAATTTAAAAGGCACTTTTGTTTTACTGCTTATTTCTAGTATTTGTCTGTGATTCTGTTATAGGAACAAACATCTGGACCTGTTGATGACTGCAAAAACATATTTTCTTAGTGATAAAAGGGAAGAAACACAAACAAACCCAATATAAGGCAAGCATAGCCTGCAGGCATCTTCATTTGATTACAATTTGCAAAGCTGTAAGTGAGAAAATTAACATGTTTTGTCTACCACTGTTGCAACAAAGCTTTTCCAAAGTTAAATCACTTATCTAGCCAATCTGCCCTCCACAATATGTCCTACTAGGCTTGCTTGGTTACCTGCCAAATAGCTGTCAAAGGAACCAAACTAATCAACCACAACATCTGGCTGGTGTTCAATGTGTTTATTCTCACTATAATGGTGCTTTGTGTTATTGCCTACCTTAGGGTGCCGTTTTCTCCTTTATCCAGACTGGTGAATCTGCTGTACAGCCGAGTGATCTGACTGTGGGAGACTGCAAGGCAAGGCAAGGCAGCTTTGTTTGTAAAGCACATTTCAACAACAGGGCAATTCAAAGTGCTTTACATAAACACTCAAGAACATTTTGACAAAGTGCAAAAGAACATTAAGACATAATTAAAACAGTTATAAAAACATTAAAGATTAGATAAAAATAAAAGCTATAGGATAGAAGCTAAAATAGAGTATAACACACAAGAGTAAAAGCTCTAGTGCAGTATATAAGATCATTATCTGGTTTAATAAAAGGCAGCAGCAGCAAACAGGAAAGTTTTAAGCTTTGTTTTAAAAAAACTCTGAGTTGGAGCGGTCCTGCAGGTTTCTGGGAGCTGTTTAGTGTCTGCATGTTTAGTTCTGACTCTGGGGTAGACTAAGCAGACCTGATCCAGATGACCCGAGAGGTCTGGATGGTTCATTACATATAGCAGAAGCAGAAGCAGGAACCAAACTGCAGTGAGGACACCACAGAGGAGAGGAGTTTACTACCAGATTACCAGGAGAGATAACAGGTATTCAGTGCTTCAGGCACAATAACTTTTCACCTAAATACCTCATTACACCACCACAAGTCATGTTCAGTGTCTGTATGTCTATGCACTATTACCCAGTTACACAGGGTTTGTTTGTTTGTTTGTTTGTTTATTTAGATCCCCATTAGCTTTTGCATAGCAGCAGCTATTCTTCCTGGGGTCCACATAGTTTACATGGTAACAATACAAAAATACACATTCACACTACTCATCATACACTAACATAACACGTCCACTGTAAATAAAATAAAAATAATAATAAATAATAAAAAATATTTTCACTGAAACCCTTTATACCCATTTCATTTAGTCTATTTTATTTGGGGAAACTTTAAAGGAGAGTAAAAGGAAAAATAAAAACAATATTTCAGCTTCCTTAATTGTTTGTTACTGTAGAGGCATTTGTTCATTATTATTATTATTATTATTATTATTATTATTAAGGAGGCATTTTATTTTATATTATTATGTGGATGGGAACTGGTTCTCAGTCTTCTGATCAACTAAAGTCTGGGGGAACCAGTACCACCACACAATAACAACTGACACAGTTTAAATAACAAAAAGAGTCATGCAATAAAATGCTATTAGTGCAACTTCCTTTTTTAGTACATGATTTAGGGTGTTTCTGCAGTGAAACAGTGAAAGGCAACCCAACAAATGTACAGTTAATGTCCAACAGTAAAGTAAAAAGCTCAACTTACAGCCAGTCTCCTTCTTTATTTCTTCAATCTCCTCTTCTCGGAGTAACGTGGATGCTCTGGATCCCATGGTGAGATATTAAAAAGGTGTTTTATAGAGTCTTGCGCAACCTAGACCAGCTGTGAAATCCGGATTTATGTTAAAGTTAGCCAACAAGCTAAAGTAGCGAGCTAAAAGCTGCTACCTAACAGAGCCGTTAACAGCCGTTAGTAGCTTCAGTTTAATCCGTCCAGCCGGTTTAATGTCCTCCCGGTAATGTCTCTGAGCGGATAGTCTGTTTGCTATTAAAGCTTTTCACTGATCTGTCGTGTTTTCATACAACTAGACGGGTTTCGGTCAGGTTGTGTTCCGGTTTTACGAGGTGGGTGGGACGTTAGAGGGCAGGTACTATGCTAACCAGGACCGGCCTCTGAGGAGTTGAGGAGCAGAGCGTTTTGCCTGCTTAAAATACGAAGCAAATGTTGTTTTATTTAATGTATACATTTAATTTTTAAATACGACGTTATACACTCTGTTTAACAAATTAATTTGATACTTATAATCAAAAATAAAATTAGTCAGAGGCTTTTTGGAACTCCATAAAAAGATTTCAGACAGGCTAAAGAGAAGCTAACTATAGAGAGAAGGGACCATCCTGCTAGGGTGACCATTTCAACCGTAACATTAAATAGATTCCAGTCAGGCATGCTAAAGAAGAGCCAGCTACATTTTGCTAGGGTGACCATCTCAACCGTAACAGTCAGTCAGCCTTTGAGCTCAAATGCTGTTAAATATCTAACAATTA
>CAKAOH010021029.1:0-27287 GCA_916701665.1 Sebastiscus tertius | reverse complement strand
CTATTAATTTCCAATCTTTAAAACCAATACATTTTTTTTTTTTTTACAAAAAAATATTTTGGTCTCCCTCAGACTTCTAGAAAAAGACTTAAAAGTTGACGCATAATAATAATAATAATAATAATAATAATAATAATAATAATAATAATAATAATAATAATAAATGTAATTTCAATTAATAATTCATTAATATAGCACTTTCCATAACGTGGAGGTCCACAGTTCTAAGACATGTAACCACAACTGGATCTTTGTCGTATGTCATCCTCCTCTCTCTCTTTCCCTTCATTTCCTGCACCACTTCACCGTACTTGATTTCCATTAATATCGTTATTTGATCTGATTTTTCCTGAATACCTGTAGCCCTTTGATGTACTGATGAACTGATGTAAAAATGTAATACAGCAACAGATACTTCTGTCCATACAGGAGTCCTGGTGACCTAGTGGTTAAAACACACACCATATAACAGTACCTGTCATACCACCATCTTCTTCTTCTCCCCGTGTTTACTGCCTGTATCTGCTTTTTGCTATTCAATAAAGGCAAAATGCCACAAAAAAGCAGCCTATAAATCCAAAACGTACAGTATCTTTTCCATTCTCTGTCAATGTAGGAGATTTTATGATGATAGCTTTTACATTTTTACAAAAACAAATCTTAATTTTGATAATGTAGCCTATACGGATTCTTCAATTGTCTATTGAAATCTCCTTTTAAAATGTATCTGTTCGTTTATTTAACAGGAGAAAACCAGTAAACGTTGTTACAACCATGTAGGGAGCAACAGATGTAATGTTCAGTATATGGGACGTCTAGCTGAAGCCACTGAACGCTGTTTAAATTCAGGATAAAAACAACAGAACAGACTGTGTTTATGTGTGTATGTATTGAGCATGACTGTGTATGCAGTCACATACATGCAAGAGTGTGTATATGTAAGCTTATGTGTCGAGCTGTACATGTACTACATGTTATAATCAATCTCCTCGCTGTAGCTTTTAGTACGCAGTGATTCAAATATCACACCACTACACCCAGTAAGTTCCCCATGTTCCCAGTCAGTTCCCCTCTACCTCTCTGTGTCCCTAAATTTATATCTCTTTCTTCCTCGACTCTCCTCTTTACTCCACATCCTCTCTCTCCCTCTCTTTCTCTCTCCCGCTTCGATGCAGGAGTGGGAGGTGTTGCTAGGCGACAGATTAGCTCCTTCCTTTCAAGAAGCAGAGCGCAGACCTCGACTCTCTGGGTGTAAAAATAAACAGAAAAAAAGAAAAGACAGTCTTAGAGGGAAAAGGACAAGTATCTTTCACCTCTGGGATGAGATACACACTTTTATTGTTACCCTGAAATTATTACCCCCCCACCACCTCTCCTTCCTCATCTCCTGCACTCTTCACCCCAAAGTGGTCCAGAAATAATTCACTTATTTATAGCCCCATTTACATGGGAGATAAACACAACCTACTGTTCATCGTCAGAACAAGTGTTGACATTTTATCTGTAATAAACTTTCATAAGTCATCCTGCTGCAGAGCCTGATGATCTATCCGCTCTGTTCCCTGTGATGTGATGACTAAGGTTGTGGAGGAACATGCTGCTCGTCCCTCATCCGCAGTTTCACTCAATGCCAACGGCCGAAGCTGTGAAAGTCACACCTGTTGGCGCCTGTACCAGTGTGTGTGTGTGTGTGTGTGTGTGTGTGTGTGTACACAGAAAGAGCCAGAACACTCCTGCGCTTTGTACATCTGCTCAGTGTGTGTGGAGGATAGTGACGGAAAGTAAGTGTTGGTGAATGAGTGTGTAATCGTGTGAATAACTGTGGAAATGAGTGAGTGAGTGAGTGAGTGAGTGAGTGAGTGAGTGAGTGAGTGAGTTAGGAGGCTAGTGAGAGATTGAATGAGTGAATTTAAATTAGGTTGAGCAAAGTAATGTGTGAGTGAGTGAATGTAAGTGAATGAGGAGGCGAGTTAAACGCAGAGATTAAGAGTGACAGATTAACATATCAGAGAGTTAATGTGACTGACAGAGTGAAGGTGTGGATTACAGAGAAAGTGAGTGAATCTGAGTGAATGGGTGAAGATGCGAGTGAGTGAGTGAGTGAGTGAACGAGTGAGCAAAGGTGTGAATAACAGAGACAGTAAGTGAATTTGAGGGTAAGCAAGGTAATATGTGAGTGAGTGAGTGAGTGAGTGACAAATCTAAGTGAATGGGTGAAGGTACGAGTGCGTGAGCAAAAAGAATCAGTGTCTGAATAAGTTTGTGAATAAGTGAGTGACAGAGTGAATGTGTGGATAATAAAGAAAATGTGTGAGAAATCTGAGTGAATGAGTGACCAGGTGTACTATACTATAGGTGTCAATGAGTGAAAGAACGAATGTGAGCAGAAGTGCATGATTGAGTGAGAAAGTGAATCTGAGTGAATGAGTGAGAGAGTTGCACTCTGTGTTTAGTGCTAATAGCAAATATTATCATGGCAGCCCATTCTAAATATACCAGACATGCTCCAGTGAATGAGTGACAGAGTAAAAGAGTTATTGCGTAAAAAAAAATGAATGACTCAGTGAGTGGGAAAATGAGTGAATGAGTGAGTGCCCGGCTTAATGTGCCTGGATGAGTGATTGTGCTAAAGAGGGTTATAAGACTAAATGAGCCTCCACATGAATACTGAGACAAACAGGAGTTTCTGGCACAAAGACGGCCCACTAATTGGATTCATTTGAGTCCATTTGCTGTCAGGGAGACGAGGCACTCATCCCTCCGACCCCTCGCTCTTCACCCATCCGCCTCTCCACAGCCATGCTCCTCTCTGCCACCCACCTATGATACCAACACAGCCCTGTCTCATAATGCCAGGGATTATCATGACAACTGCAACAATGGCAGCGCTTGAGACAAGAGAGTGTGTGGGACACCGGGACAGCTTAAGTGCCTACGAGACTGCTGGGTGGAAAAAAACAAACAACTTTGAGTGTTTTTGTTCTGGGAGCTCCTGCATAAAGATGTGTGCTATTTTTGCCAAGAGGAAGTCTGCCAGCGCTGTTTTTCTCTGTGAAAACACAACATCTTGAAGAAAGCAATGTGTGCTTAGTCACAAATCCAGTGAAAATGAGATTCACAGTCAGAGTTGTGCTCTATTTAAACAACAAGGAATCAGTTACTTTACACTGAAAACCATTGATCTGCTTCATAATGCTAATATTACTTATTAGGTGGAGAGGATTCCTGGTGCTGTGTTATTCAATGAATCACTGTGCGTACACTGGGTTTCATAAGGTATTAATTCATCTATAGTTTTATGTTTTTATGGAACCTGGGGAACTCAAATTTGTCCATTTTACACAATTGTCTTTAGGAGATTAGTGGCTGCAGTTAAATCACAACAAAATTGAAATCATGCCCAAAATTGGGCAACTGAACAGCACTTTAGGTTCCCTGGTTTCTAGAGGAAAAGCCAGAAGATCATCAGATTTATTACAATTCACCCCGAGGAAGACAGGAATATCTTCACCAAATCCCATGGTAATCCATCCATTAGTTGTTGACGGAGCCTGAATTGGACCCGTTACTTAGTAATTATATTCCACTATTTCCCAATAGCTGGTCACTTATTAAATACATTTCCATGAAAAGAATACAAAGTTAACTGATATGCTTTATTTCCATGTCTGCTGGTAAATAGATGATAATTAGTAAATAACTTCTTTGAAATGTCTTAAAAAAAACTCCCTGAGTCATGACATTAGCTACCAGGTTATTAGTGTGTAGACAATAAGTCACACAATGGTGAGATTTGTGCCTGATCAGAAGTGTCTTCTATTAGTTTTGGTTTTTGGACTCCCTTCATCACCCCCCAGCATCTCATGTTAAACTCTGCAGGACAAAATGAAACAGAATTAAATAACAAATCAAAAAGGAACGCACAGATAAAGACAATGACTATAACATATAAAATACCAGGCGAGGTTTGTTTCCTCCCTGGCACCAGACATCCTTGTGTCCAAGATCCAAATTAATTATATCAAGGTAAGTGTTAATCCATTGGGCTTTGGCAATCATGTGCGGAGAATTCCTCCATTAAATGAACAATTTTTGGCAGCTTTAATGCCCGTAAGGAAAATAAGTCTTTTCCAAGAAGATAATTTAAGAGCTGAGACATAATTTGAGAGCAAGGCAGTGAGACAACAACAAGCAGCACGTGTGATTGAGAGTCTGAAAGTTTCACACATTCATTAATCAGGAAAAAGGGATTCAGTAAGTGGTCAGTAATAATGAATGTGTGGTTTAGTAAATTAAACAAATCATGTCCAAACACCAGTATAAAACAGTATAAAGATATTTTGAATCTAAATAAATTATTTTGTGGTTGATGGTGACGTCCTAAAAGGTCAAACACACGATGAAAGTAATTTTGAGGCGTCTTTCTTTAGAAAATAATCAGTTTTCTGTAGTTAAAGATTGTTGTCTGTCATTAATTTCTCTAACGATGGTCGATATGAGACAAGGCCACTGACTTTCTTATAGGCTACTTAATGATGCAGCAGACTTAAATGTGTTGTCTGCTCAATTTAATGTTTTCTATATGAAACAAGAGTGCTGGAGTATGTTGCTAATGACACTAAGATGCAGAGGACCACATCTGGTACAGCTTGTGGAGAACAATTCGTAACTGAAGAAACTGAAACTTGAAGACGTTTGGGTACGAGCACTTTGGGTACTTTAACAGCAGGAAATGCTATAATGGAGTAAGAGGTAGTTCCCCAGGAAAATGTCAAAAACCTGAGAGTAGGTTAGTGCTTTACTGAATGGAAAGTGACGTGGGTTGATGTAATAAACAACCCTTTTTGCTTTGGACATTAGGGAGAAGAAAAACATCAGCATTTGTAATGTGATCTCCAAAGTATATAGAGATTGATTGACGCCACTAACACTGATTTTATGCATGAAATAAAGCAGGCTACTTTATGCTCAAGTAGGCTGATGTTCAAATAATAGCCTCTTCTATGTCTCTGGCATCTCATCAAATAATTAGCAGGCTTGTATTTAATATAGTTGTTTTTTTACGTCATTAAATCGTTCGATTTTTTTAAGGTTTGGTTTTACATCCCTGGTCACAACTGTAGCATACAGTATGTGGCCATGTTTCCTGAACTTGCAAGAAAACAAAACTCTGAATGAAGAAAGTTGATTGAAAACAAAACAGATCTAAGAAAATTACCGCAAGGCAATGAGAGACACGGACTGTAACATGAAAGGAAACACATGTAAATTATGTGAAACAGGGAGTGTTATTTAGGGCCGTCCGCGACCAAAGAAATTCTTAGTTGACTAACACATTAGTTGATTTAATCTGATGTTTAAAACTGAGTTTCTCCACAAATAATCACACAAATGCACCACTTTATCAGCTCCAAGTTTCTTAGAAATAAGTCATTCAGCATAAAAAAGCATCAAAAATGACCAATGGACTAAAGAAATCTTAGACCAAAACGACGGGTTAGTTGACTTATTGTCTAAGAGGGGGTTATTGTAGTGTTATTGATACATATTTCTTTAACAATATACTATAATATCAGGACAATAATACATCCTCCCCTTTATCAACCAGAGAAGTCTGTTCCAGCAGCTTGTTCACCTGTTGGAGGATTACAGGTGCAACTAGACACTGATAATATACAGTTATGTATATGACACACGAGACTTTGCTATCAGACCAAACTGATCACACAGCTGTTGACTTAAACTAGGCTGTTAAAGTTGGAGTGTATGTAGGAGACGAGGGCTGCAACTAACGACTCTTTTCATTATTGATTAGTCTGCTGAATATTTTCTCGATTTTTCCTTAATTGTTTGTTCAATAAAATGTCAGAAAATAGTGTAAAATGTCCATGTTAATCTTCTGTTGGCCGACTATCTGAGTAATGAATAGTTTCAGCTCTTATGCAGATTTAAGGTGATTTCTGAAGAAATGTTTTCCCTCTATAAATAATCACTTTGTTTTCTTGTTTCGACTTTAATTAGAAGAGTAGTACGCTTGTTCTATGAGTGTCCATCTGCATTTTTGTGGTGTTATTGTGCCCACAACAGGGCTTGCCTACGCACGAATGTGAAGACATTTTCAAAATTGGTCAAACCGTTTGGCTGAAAAGTGAGTTTTTGGAAAAAACAGTAGACCCATGTGCCCAGATACTAGACATTAGACTAGATATAGTATGATTAGAAAATGTCTGTATCTCAGAAACTACAAGGAGCACAATTTGGTATCTATGAACTCATAACAAGTTGAATATCAGAGATATGCACACATATATGGTGTAAACGAAATATTTCATAAGGAAAACATTTAATAAACACAATGTTAGCATTTTACCTTACTTTTCAAAAATCCTGGCTTTGACTGTTAATAACAGTGTGATTTTTCATGTGATCTAAAAATGTCAAAACTTTGAACCAATCAGAACAAATGTGGCATTTTTCCTTATCATACTAAATATAGTCTTTTGGCACAAATGGTTAAACAACATTTTTTTAGTCTGTACTTTCTAGCTGTAAATTGAAAATTGTTCTGACGGCAGAGAGAACAATAATACTCTAAATTCTGTGCTTTTCCAAGTTTTGCATTAAGGACATCCTCACTTTAGGGCACTCACCTGTGGCACTTTAACATTGCTGTATTCATCACGTCCAGAAGGAGGAATAACATCTGGATGATCTTTGACACCAAACTGATGCAACAGGGCCAACATCAAACCAAGCGAAAGGTTATTAGATGGACCTGAAACAAAGAGCATGACTCAACTTTAGTCCTTTCAGGGTTGGATTAAGAAAAAAAAGAAGAGAATTGCACAACCTCTGCCCAATTATGTCCTCTCATGCTCTAATGAACGAGTGTGACGCTGCACTCAGAATAGCCAAAAGGAAAACTGATGTCACTGTCATGACACACTATGGTCCCCACTTTAGCAACAGACTGGTGTGTGTGATGTATTTCTATCTGCTCTGGAGGCGCTGCTGCTCGCCCATGTGACGTGCATCAGAGATGACAATCTCATATCTCTCATTTCTACGGCTTCAAGAGCTCCAGTGACGCTGATTTAAACTGAATACACGGAACGTGACGACTATAGGGGTCATCTTTAGTGGGGAAAAAAGTAAATTAATCAGTACCTCCTGGGGCAAATACGCCATTCTTCTCTCATCTTCTGGTGACAATCTGATACCTTTGGGTCATTATCGAACCAGAACCAGTGGTGGAAATACAACTAGAAGAGGAAGCAGAGAAATAAGAGACAAAAACAAACCTCAAAGGAGCAGAAACACATAGCTGAAACCAGAAGCAGGATGATTCATCAATGAGTTATCTTCTGCATATTAAGTGGGCCAACGTGATCAATATTTTTGAACAAATGGGCCTTGTCCTGTTGACTAAGTAAATAATAGATCAGGTTCTGTTTTTCTTCAGAAATTAATTGTCAATGCAGAATAAACACCGAGACACACATTTTCATGACTTAAGGAGACATTGCATTGACTTACATTAATTCCCTGGAGACTTGGCATAATCCTAACCATAACCACAACATGTCTAACCCCCAGGGCCGGCTTACGGCATAGGCCATATAGGAGGTTGCCTAGGGCGCCACCCTCTAAAAAAATAAATACAATAAATAAAGATTCCTCATTTTCTGCATTGGGGTAACAAATGAACAAATAAAGAAAGAAGAAATGCACTTTTCACCTCTGTAACTCTCTTTCTCACATCTGCCTGGCTGAACTTACTTGTTAATAAAAGTGCAAATTGTAGTGAAACTAAACACATTCAAGCCAACAATATCAGCGACCAATTGTTTATTTATATGTTATTACAGGGCGTTGTTGAATACTCGATTCTGATTGGTCAATCACGGCGTTCTACGGTCTGTTATTTCTTCATAGCAGACTGTTGCTATGTATAACAGACCGTTGCTATGGGTGCAGTTCTGATGTCGGACTCTGGAGGACTGTTTTTGTGTCAAATTACTGAAGTAAGTAGCCGTGTAATAAGCGGGACAATGTACAGCTAGCGGGTCATTCTTGTGAAATAAATCCGTTCAGGACGATAAGAGACCCCCTCCGCTAGTGTCCACCTGACAACGCCCTGTCAGGGTTTCTTTCACAACAATTACCGGCTCGCTGTACATTATCCCTTACATAATAGATACAGTTATGAAAATAAAAATCTGAAAAAATTAAAAATATTTTTTGTCTAAATACCATTGTTATGTCAGATATGTGTTGTGGTTTACAGGGCTATAGAGTTAGGGTTCACCCCCACCCAGAACCCACCATAGGCGGCGGCAGCAGTAAGGGGGGCTCCAGGTCCGAATTTCGCCTATGGCACCAAAAGGGCAAGAGCCGGCCCTGCTAACCCCAACAAGAACCCCAAACTTAAAGGTCCCATATTGTAAAAAGTGAGAGTTTCATGTCTTTTATATTATAAAGCAGGTTTAAGTGCTATATAAATACTGTAAAAGTATCAAAACACTCCAATCCATGGAGAAACACGCACAGCCGGTATTCAGAAACTATGCGTTTGAAACAAGCCGTTAGGATTTCTGTCCATTTGTGATGTCACAAATCTACAATATTTTGACCATTTCACAGTTTTAAACGTAAACATTCTAAATGTGTCCCAGTTTATTTCCTGTTGCAGTGTATGTGAATGACATCAGCTGACAGGAAGTAAACATGAACCCAAACTGTTGCCTAGGGACTCAATTCCGTTGATATGCTCTAAAAACGCAGCGTTTCAGACGGAGCGTGAATACAGGTATATTCAGACAGACAGTATGAGAAAAATAATGTGTTTTTTTTAACATTAAAGCATGTAAACATGTTCTAGTAGAAACACAAAATACAAATATGAACCTGAAAATGAGCACGATATGGGACCTTTAACCAAAAACCGAGTCTTAACCCTGAAATGTAATGTTGTGGGGACTTGCATTACGTACCCACCATAAAGGGGAAGGGAGGTTTAACAGATCGATGTACCCGAAACATGAGTAATGCCCATTCACACACACACACACACACACACACACACACACACACACACACACACACACACACACACACACACACACACACACACACACCAAAATAGATTTTGGATCCCCTTTTGAGTGCAAAACAGCCGGAAAATGCTCTCCAGTTAGTTTTAAAAAGGAACATATTTGCCCAATCCCAAATCCCCTCCCGCAATAAAAACGGTATGACAAACGTGCGTAATTTCTAGTGTGTGTGTGTGTGTGTGTGTGTGTGTGCTCGACTCCACATGTGAAGCACATACTCGGATCTATTTTGGGGGTCTACGAGTGAAATCTCCTCCATCTATAAATAGTCGGACTTGGGGATGCGGAGGCGCGCCTCTCAGTCCTTGTGTCGGTCACCGGTGAGATCTATTTATAGGAGCAGCGCTGCTTACCTCACGTGAGAGACTGTGGCGACACAGAGATGCAGGTTGCGAAATATACCTGCTGCTATTTGCGCGCGCGCGTCAAATTATTCATGAATGTCATTCATTGAGATGACTTCACTGTTTCATTGAGCTTTCTGATAGATCGTCCTTGTGAGTTATAAACAGGGAGAGAACAAAGAGCCGACTCACGCATATAGACGTCATTTGTTAAACAGTTGAACTATAATAAGATTAATAAAAATGATTGCTGGTGTTTTGAGCGTCTGATACTGGTGTCTTAATGGTGTCTTACTGGTCAAGCTGTTTCTGTCAGTGTGTGTAGCTGGTCATGCTCTGATTGTTTCCTATGACTGCTAAAGTCCATGTTTTTATTCAACAATGCCTTGTAAATCACAACCTCCAAAGAAAATCCACCCACAGTTGGTCTATTTTTCGCCTGTTAATTATCTAGAATATACAGTATCTATATTTATATCTTGGTAATATATCCCAGTTCAAATGTATTTTTGTATTAAATATTAGCCCTACATACAACGTACATTTCCCCAGTTTGTACTTAAATGTATATTTGGTTTATAAAAACTTTTCATGATACAAATCAAATTGTACACAAATATAATATTGGCCATATGCTACAATAAACTTAAAATATGATATCTGTTGGCCTTAAATAATGAATATCAAAAGGCATTCTCGCCTGTTAATTGTTATATCAGAATGTGAAAACACTTTATTGTCCATCACAAGGCAATAGAGATTTGTCTCTGACGTGTATCACATAGAATAGAAACATACATGTATAGCGTTTCAGTGTATTTCTTATAGCCAGTATTGAGGGAAAAAAATGTTGCCTCTTAACAACAAGACAAATATGAAATTGCAGCATTCATGTCTAACAGTCGAAAAAAAAAAATGGAGGCAAATCCTGTGTAGGGTTTATGCATCCATGCAGCTGATTTCCATTCATAAAAGAAAAGGCGACAGAGCGATGCTGGTGAAAGAAGCAGCCTGAGCAGCATCCATGTCCTCCTCCTCCTGCTGCAGCAGCAGCTCTGCATCATCAATCTCACATCTTTAATAAAAACGGATGACAGTAAATGTGGTTCGGAGTGAAAATGATTGAATCGCACCTAACAAGCACCTGCCGTGTTTACTGACAGGTCCGGGGCAAACAGGCGATGTGACGGGTATCCTATCCTACCTACCTCTCAGGTGCCAGACACATAAACACAGAGACCTCGTTCGTATGCAACCCAGTCCTCCCATCCAACCCCCTCCTATCTGCACCCCCATCCTCCTCTTCATCATCCTCCTCCTCCTCCTCCTCCTCCTCCTCCAATACACCGGAGTCCGGTGACTCCGTTTACGTTTTACGCATGCTCCGCCCCTTACTCGGTTTTGTCCAAATCGGGCTTTTTGCGTCGCCGGAGCTCCCGATTTCATCCCGACGTCATCACCGAGTAGAGGGAAGAGCTGACGTCGAGGCCGAGTCACTGAGAGGAGAGGGAGGAGGGGGGGATTGGAGCTTCACCATTGCTTACACTGATATGAGATATATGAGACACATCCATCCCCCTCGGCCCCCTCCTTTCTCCTCCACCCCCCTCCATCCCTTGTACGTCGGTGTCGGTGCGTCGGGAGCCCCCCTCTACTCCGGCGGAGTCCCAGCCTATATAAGTAACCGGCGAGCAGAGTCCCTCAACCAGATTTACGGGTTCCGGGACTTCGAGAGAGACGGCGACCACAGCCGCCGATTCACCTGCACTCCTGCAGCGGGGGGACAGACAGACATCCAGCATCCGAAAGCTGGACGCTGTGGCAGAACGGAGACAGGAGACAGGAGAAGGTTTTTCTTTAAAAACCTTTCTCTGGAGAAACAACAAGCTGAGATGAAAGTCCAATAACACGCTTCTTTCCACTTCTTTTTACAACCTGTGTCTCTTAACACACCTCGGAGGCAACAGCGTTTAAACAACACTCTCCAACTCTCTCCACGTCTGGAGGAATTTCCGATAGTTTCACCCACCAACAACAACCGGCAACAATGTACCGCTCAACCAAAGGAGCATCCAAGGCTCGCCGGGATCAGATCAACGCCGAGATCCGGAACCTGAAGGACTTGTTGCCCATCTCCGAGGCAGATAAAGCTCGGCTCTCATACCTGCACATCATGTCACTCGCCTGCATGTACACCAGGAAATCCGTCTTCTTCACTCAAGGTAAGAAGGGAATATCAAAAAACGACCTGTTGATGGTTGTGTGCTGCATACAGACAGATAGACTGCAATCACAGTGCTGGAATCAACAAGTGTTTTAGTGGCACTGCAGGACTTGATAGAAATGTCATTTTTATAATAAATGGATCATGAATTAATCGATTGTAGAAGCTTATAAAAGGCGTTTTTAATAGCAGTTGTTTGTCGCTGTCCATGGTGCTGAAACGCTCCAGCACCACTAACACAGGCGCGTCGCTGTCCGTGGTGCTGAAACACACTGCGGCCACTCTTTCTCTTATTGCGGACATCACATTATGTTGTGTTCACATTTATTAACAAATGTCTGTCTATTTCCACCCTTTTTTTTCCCCTCTCTAGAAGCTGGTCTCGAGGAGAGAGCAGGCTTTCTGTCTTTCCACGAGCTGTCGGAGTTGATGCAGGCGCTGCCGGGCTTTCTGATGCTGCTGACCGGGGAGGGGAAGCTCCTGTACCTGTCAGACAGCGTCTCCGAGCACCTCGGACACTCCATGGTGAGTCTACACGCAGTAGTTTTAAGTATTATTATTCAAGCTATACTTTATGGGCTTCATAAAATAACGTTTTGTTTGTATATTTTTCAGGTGGATCTTGTGGCACAGGGGGACAGTGTGTATGATATCATCGACGCCTCAGATCACTTTATCATGAGGAACAACCTGGCAACCTCCACGTCCCTTGAGATGGGTAAGACAAACATTACATTTTTTTTTTATATTTTTCTCTACCTAATGCAGACTGAATATGTTTCTTTTTTCAATATGTTTCATAACCCATCTCTCATCTTCTCCTCCACCACAGACCGTCTCTTCCGCTGCCGTTTCAACACCTCCAAGTCCGTGAGGAGGCAGAGTGCTGGGAACAAGCTGGTTCTGATCCGAGCTCGCTGCCTCTCCCCTCCCACCGCCTCTTCTGCCACCGGGTCCTACTGGACATCCAACCCGGTCTGGGTGTGCTTCTGCTCCCCTCTGGAGCCCCACCCGACCCGCTCCAGCCCTGGGGCAGAGAGGGAGGGGACCTCCAGCTCCACCTCCACCTCCACCTCCACCCCTCCACTGGCTGACACCAACTTGTTCCTGGCCTGCTTCCACTCCCAGCATGGCCGGGACATGAGGCTGCAGACTGCCCAGGACAGGTGAGTTCACACAGATCCTCACCTCCACCTGTTGCTTTTAATATTTACTGGCATAATAATCTGTTTATGAGATGATAAAAAAAAAAAAGATCTTCTAACACATCACCACCCACTCTCTCCTACAGTGTGAGCGCCTATCTTGGCTTTGATGTGACAGCTTTACGCTCCTGCTCCTGGTACAGCCTCCTCCACCCACAGGATCTGTCACATGCCTCCGCTCAGCACCGCAGCCTATGTAAGTGTACTCTTCACATACCAGTTACAACCATCCATGCCCACACAATTACACATATCGTGCCCACTGGCGCATCCACGCAGTGAAAACACACACTATGATGATTAATAGGATTAGAAAACCGATGCCAACTTGTGCTGTGACTGTTGTTCAACAGTGAGAGAGGGAGGAGAGGGCAGAGCTGAGATGGTGGTGCGTGTGCAAGCTCAGGACCAGTCGTGGGTTTGGCTCTACATGGTGCTTCAGCTGCAGCCTGGAGAAATCCCCATCAGCAGCAACAACTACATCATCAGGTATTTACTGACCTTTTCCATCACCTGACCTTCTCATCAATGTGGAGTCAAAAGAGTGATGAATACAGGTAAAAACACCACCCTAACTTCCTGTTTCTTCTTCTTCTCTCTCTCAGTGAGTCTGAGGCCTGGTCAGTACGTCAGCAGCTCAGCTCCGAGCAGACCCAGCTGACCCTGGTTCTGAGTGGTGGCACCTCTCAGCAGGAGGGTATGAGCCTCCAGTCTCCAGAAACCCTGTCCAGCCCAGACCAGGTCTTCACCCCAGGCAGCAGCGGCCTGTCAGCCCAGTCCTTTGACTTCAGCACCGCCGGCTGCAGCGTGGGCTCCTCTGACGAACCGGGGAGCTCTGCTGCTGAGGCCATGCAGGTGGAGGGAGACCCTCGTTCCAGCATCTCTTCTCTGGAGGAAGAAAGCTTCTTTCAGCAGCATCCCGTTGAAAGCCCCTCCGCCGCCTCCTCCCCCACCCCAGTCACTGTTGAAACAGTAGCAGACTTAGACTTTTTGACCCAGAACATTCTCCTGCCGCCATCCTTCCAGCTCGACCCTCCGCTGCCGGCTCTCCCCCTGCCTCTCCCCCCCGTCCCCGCCTCACAAGCTCAGCAGACCAAAGAGTTTGTGTGCACCCCACCCTACACTCCCCACATCACTGGGCCTAGCTTCCCGTTCGGTGAGCCCCTCTTCAGCTTCGACCCCGCTGGCACCACCACTCCTCCGCCTTCTGCTACAACCGCCACCGCCACAACCTCATTGGCCCCTTCCTCCTCAGCCCCACCAACCACCGCCTCCAGCCCCTCTCCCCCCACCACCCTATCCACCAAGCTCCCCCTCACGCTCCCCACTCCATCCTCTGACTTCCTCTTTGGCGAGCATGGCAGCAGTGCCCTTTATGAGAAGCTGCCCCCGACACCTGACAGCCCCGGAGATGGCGACTGCACAGTGATGACCCTGCCCGAGGTTCGGGGTCCACTGTATGTAGACGTACCACTGGGGCCCCTCCAGTGTCCCCCTGAGGGCCTCCTCACCCCTGAGGCGTCACCCGGTAAACAGCCCTGCCTCTCCTTCTTCTCCCTGGAGAGAGAGAGGGAGAAGGAGAGGGCCGAGATCTCCCTCTTAGCTCAGCACATCAGCTCCCTGGCAGAGGGATTCTACCTGGATCCGCTCCTGTCCAAACTCTCTCCCCCCTCCATGTCACCCTCCTCCTCCCCTCCCTCCCCCTTCCTGTCTCCCGCCATGGAAACCACCGACGTTGATTCAGTCCACATGCTTAGGGAGTTTTATCCCATCAAAGCATGGAGAAGTCTGGACATTCCCATGTTCCTCGACGACGATGACTCTCTGTTTGAAGAGAGCATCCTAGAAACCCTCCTCCAAGACAGCTTCCTTCCTCCTCAGTCCCCCGTCATCTCCTCCTCTTCCTCCCCCTCCCCCTTGCCCAATCCCTCCAGCCCAATCTCTCCTCAAACCCCAGTGTGCTGGCTCCAACCCTCCCAGTTTGAGGGAGTGGGCCACTTCTGTAGCGTCCAATCGGCGCAATGTAACTCCATGGCTGGGAGCGGGTCGACTATGGCTGCTGAGGCCGGGGCGATGGCGGAAGGGGAGGGGCTGGCGGAGGAAGCAATGGAGATCGAGGTGGTGTCATCTCCTGTGTCCTCTTGCTCCTCCATCCCAGCTTCCCCTCCCCTCATCCTCACCGCCTCCCCCTGCCCCGCCACCTCCACGCCCATCGTCTCGCCCACGCCCGCTGTGTCTTGCAATCAGTCCCTCCTGGAGGAACTGGCCGTCCTGGAACCCATGTTTGGGGCAGGTGCCTCGATCGCCCCTGGCTTAGGGCAACAACCTGAGTTGTATCAACTCCAATGTCATCCATCGCCACAGTGCTTCCACAAAGGTAACAATCTTTCTCTTGTTTTGTCTTGTTGAATGAGATGAAAAAACGTTTCTGAGAAAACACCACTAACGTCCTCGTTCTCTGTTTTTTTGTCTTTCAGATGGGAGTGGAAGTGTTCCTCCGTTCTAAAATAAGTCTGTGACTTACTTCATTAAGTATGGCATATTGTCATATTTTGTGGAGCCCCTTTTACTGCAAAGTAAAAAATGATTAAGTGTATAAATATACATAATGTATATACAACTTAAGGACTTTAACTCCTACATGTCTCCTAAGAACAAAGATTGGCTTTATATTTTTGTTCAGTCATTAATCTGTATACTACTACAAAACTGGTTCAACATTTACATGATGGTTCAACCACATGGACCCATAACTGACTGGGTTTTGAGTCCATGTGGTGTCTTTTCAGCTTCTCTGTAACACGAGCTTCAGATATGATCAGACAGAGAAACTTCTCTGAACTTGTAAGCGCTGTTTAACTTCCAGATGCGCATTTGTATTCACTCGTAGTGAAAAATCTGTTGTGAACAAAAAAAAAATCTTGCTATTTCAATAGAGAGATGAATTATAGCACTTTTGCCTGACATGCAGCAACGCAAACCCAAACCTCAAATGAACTGGAAGTCAAATGTTTACAATTTTTTACATCCTTAGGATGACCACTATCAGTACATCTGAATAAGAATACTTCTATCGAGTTTTCAGAGCCAGTACAGCTCTGATTTGATAGCACTCTTCCTTACAGCCTTAAAGGCAACATCAGAACTCATAATCAACTTTAAACCAGAAGTACTTTGAGCTTTGAGTTTGCGGCTTCAAACCTTTAACATTTCATATTTATCTCTCCATCTAAAATCTTGTGTATCAATGTGATGTGCAAAACAAAAAGAAGAAAACATGTGAAGAGATCCTGGCATGTGAAGATCTCGAGGATGTCCATTGCTTTACGAGATGTAACAACAAACAAGCCGGACCTCCGATCATGCCACAACTCCACTGCTACGTCGTACTGTACATTAGACTCTGAATGTGGGCTCTCCAGGTCCCTGCTGGCCTGAGGGCAGTCGGCTGGATATCGCTGCAGCATCAATATTTGCAATGCTGGCAGCTTATAGCGGCTCCTGTGTGCCTGAAAACGGCCCTGACCTGCTGAACTCTGAACTCTTTACCACGTCCATGTCAACATGGACATTTTACATCGTTGCTCCACTGGAGCGCGGTGTAGCGAGGCACAATTGACTATGTGAATGAGCGATTCTTCTTTTTTGAGAGGGGTTAGAATACAAAAAGTTTTGTTTTAAAAAATGAAAATAGGGATGGGGTGCTATTTCTATTCAGTTACCAAGCGACACGGGTTGAGAATGGTACTATTCCCATGGTGTCGACATGCTCACGTAGAGTTGTCTACGGTCAAGTAAAGGATTGATTCCTACGTTCTAGCTATTAAAGGCTAAGTTAATATACATGTGTAAAATTACTATATTGTACTTGTGATATTTGAAAAAGATGTTATTGCATATGCATTATGTCTGTGATGATATAGGCATATGTTCTTTTCAGAAAGGTTGTACACATTTGTACATTTGTATGAAACAGCTATTGGTCTGTATATATATATGAGAAAGAGATTTTTATTGCATAAGATGGAATATATTCTAAACATCTTACTTTACTGCAGAATGGACATTGTGGATCAGTGTTCTATTGTGTTGCTTATAAGTGTATTTGATTGTCATACAAATGCATTTATATTAAAAGTGCACTTAATGCGGCTGATGCATTCGTGTCGTCATAGTCAAGCCCCTTGTTCCTCCCTCAGCCTCATCATCACCACCATCATCATCATCCCACCATCCCTGCCTCTTTCCCTCCCTCCCATACACTCTCCTCCATTTCTTCCCCTGGAGCGAGTTTCGCTCAGCAACAGCACTGACGCACACACATGACGAGACAGAATGAGACACTATCTGACTCAGACTGACGCACACTCTTGGCGTCGAGGTTTTTGCGTGCACACACAGTTGGCCTCCCACTTATGATGATGCGTACACACACACACACACACACACACACACACACACACACACACACACACACACACACACACAAACACACACACACACACACACACACACACACACACACACACACACATACATACACAATAGTAGGCATATGACCCCCCCGCCACCCCTCTTTACAAATCACAGTAGCCCACATTCACTCGATGTACCTGCGACTCTATCAGCGCTTGGCGTGGTGTAAGACTCCATATATAGGCATTCCTGCTCAAGAGCTCTGACTGAAACAGCCTCCCATCTATTCTCAGCCTCCATTCAGAAGGAGCAGGGAGGGGAGGGCTGGAAGGAGAGAGAGGGGAGACAAAGAAGGAGTGAGAGGAGGCTAAAATTAGAGGTACAGTAAAGAGGGATGTGGGACAAACTGATGCTCTGTCGCCACAGGATGGAGAGGTGAATATAATCAAAATAACAGGAGAACAAATACCAATTTCATTCACATCATGATAGATAAAAGACAGATGTGTTTTATGGATCTTTTTCTGCCAGATCTCATCACCTGTGCCACATTACAGATAATACAGATTGTATTACATGTAAGGAGGCAAACTTGTGAACATTATACTGGTTTTCAACAAGCGAACATTTTGTACCATCACTAGCTGCTGCTGCTGCTGCAGTGTCTGTGAGGAAGTGAAGATGAGCAGTGGAGGAAGAGCTCCTCAGCTCACTGCTGCCATCTTCTGGAAAAGATGAGTACTGCCTCAGAGAGGAGCGTGTAGTGTGTGTTGTGTGTTGTGTAAGTGGCCATGTTAGGAAAAGGTTATGAAGAGGACAGGTGTAAGGTCATAGATCTATACTTCATGTTCGCTGGACCAAATGATATAGAGTGCTGCAGGAACGAGTCCTAAAACCCAGAAATGAGTTAGCATTTAAGCACTTCCTGTTCCCTCATCTGGAAGTCAATGGGTTTTTAGTTAGATGCCTGAAATAAGGTCTGTGGTTAACACAAGCTGAGGAGATTTTAACGTTTTGTTCTACGAAATAAAATCCCACTCGTAAGTTTTGAAGCCTATGTTTCTTAAAAAAGGCGGTTGCTAACAAGTGGCTAAATGAGACTACTAAATGTCACCACACCAAGTCGTCCGCCTTTACAGCCTCGTTGTTATACTTGCGCTCATGCGACTGCGGTGTAGTTTGTTTATAGCCTAACGTAAGCTTTTTACTTGATTGCATTTACGCTTCAAAAATCATAAAAGTGGTGTTTATTTGTGAAGATTATCTTGCTGAACAAAATGTGTAAGTATCATAAACGTGTGTTTGCCACAGAGCTTATTTCCTGCAATAATCCAAAACCCAATGGAAAAATCCCATTGGCTTTTTGTTGAGGGAACCAGAGAGATGCTAACTTCCTGGTTGGCCTACAAAAATACATCATCCCTGGAGCACTCTATTTACAGGTGTAATAAATGACACTATTCAAAGGTTACATAAAGGTAAAGTCCATGTAGGGCTGAGTAATATGGTTGAGATCATTCGAGTATTAAAGAATTTGTTCACATATTTAAAAGTCTGACTAAAAGGTAAAGTGTGTAGGATTTGGCGATATCTAGTGGTGTGGTTGCAGATTGCAATCAACTGAATACCCCTCCGCTCACTCCTCCCTTTCCAAGACTGCGGTAATGTGAGCCGCCAAGTGCAAAACTGTGGTAACGCCGTTCACCTCACTCAGAGGCCATCCTTAGCATAATAACACAACTTTAGGAGCAACGGAAGTCAGATGGTGGCTGTTGGTACCACGGTTTTGCACATTACCGCAGTTTCATAAGCATGTCGGAGAACTACGGTGGCCTTCAGGTAATGTAAAAACATGAAATGCTCTCTCTTGAGTCAGTGTTTGGTTTGTCCGTTCTGGGCTACTGTACAAACATTGTGGAGCAACATGGCGGATTCCGTGAAGAGGACCCGCTCCCTATGTAGATATGAAGAACTCATTCTAAGCTAACAAAAACACAACAATTCCTAGTTTCAGGTGATTATACACTAAAGAAAACATAGTTATGAATATTATATTTGATTTCAGCAAATAGATCCTCCGAAATGTTACACACTGTTCCTTTAAAACAACACTCACATGCACACTGTTGTTCGGTGGTGAAATTGTTCCTCCTGTCCACAGTGGCCTCGAAGACACTTATTCCCTCTTTGTATTTCCTCAGACAGAGTTCTCTTGCAGAGCTGTGGAGGAGGAATAGTAACACAAAGGTGGAAACGTGTGCTTTTATCTTAAAACTTTACAATTTGTGATTTATATAAATACACAACCATATACCTATAGCCATGACCAAGGCTGGAGTGTTCCCAAGGACACTTGGGCAGGACAAGAGCAGCTGGGAATCGAACCCCCAACCTTGAAGTCGTCTACCGTCTGAGCCACAGCCGCCACAGACTTTAATGCTGGAAGAGTCAGCTGAACTTTGCACAGAGTGAGGTCACTGAAATCACTTTAGGAAGGGATTTCTTTCACAGACAGTAGAGAGAGAGAGAAGGAACGATTACAGCAACCGATGACATTTTGAATGTACATACAGGCATGCAAGTATTGTTTTAAGACGGATTTGAAATAATGTGACCATAACCTTTAATAACAATATTTTGATACCGATATACATCATGATGCTGGAACACTCACATATAAAATAGTCTGATGTTTCAGGCGATGAACTGTGTTGTTATTAAGCAACTAATGATTATTTTAAATTATTTTTTTGATTAATCAATGAATACTTTTTAATTTAAATGTCAGAGAAACATGAAAAATTTTATTTTTGATTGACTTCATTGTTTCTAAAAATGGTTGACAATTATTTTCTATCAATTGACTTATTACTTGTTTCAGCACTAAATGTATATGCATTACATGAGAGCAAACCCTTTATCTGTGTAAAACAAAAGGTTCATTTATTCATACAGTAACTTAAAACTTTTTTTTAATAACTAGGCTTGGAATCATCTCGGACAACATGGACAACCGCCCCGCCTTAAGTCCATGTGATTTCTGCAATAATTCATCTGATGAGCCCTTTAGATCACAGATTGATGAGGTGTGTGTGAAATGAACAAGAAACCATCTGCAGCCTGACAAGAAACCAAAGCGCTCCGAGAAGTTTTAATAATAGATAATAACATCAAAGAGACTTAACATACAAATCCTTCCAAGACAGAGCAATTACAGTTTCATTAGCTCGGCTCAGAGGAAATGAAACGCTCATGGTCATAAATATTTCCAAAATCTGAGTGGATGCTTTTGTTGCCAAAATGTAGCTGATGTTAAATCTTTTAAATCACTCTGAAACAAAACAATTTGCTGTAAAGAAATATCTAAATATCAGATGTGAGTAAAGACACAGAAGAGGAGGAAATCACATAACTGTTTATTAACTGACACACACAACATAGACTGTGTTTCTGTATGAGTGTAGTTCACGTATAGAGTCAATACAAATAGGAATGAGGGGGTCAATATTAAAAATGTTCCAGGTCTTCATTTTTTTCTGCCCATTGAAGCTTCAGCTGCAGCGGCTGCAGCTTCTGCTGCATCAGCTTTCAACTTCTCCTCTCTCTGCTCCAAGAAGAGTTTGTACTCATCAGCTGACAGACTGAAGAGGAAGAGGGAGGAGGAGGCGGGAGAGGGGGAGAAAAAGAAGGAAAAATTATATTTAGTTACCCCAAACTCTGTCTTACTGCTACAGGAAAACCTAACCTACTGTTAAAGGCTCATAGTTGCATTCCTACATACTTTTGTAGTCAAATTTAAGAAAACTGGACAACTGTGGATGAAATGTGAACACAAATTTCCATTTTTTTAAATCACTAAAAATCCTTCTTCTATCTGCATATTAACTTCAAACATAGTTTTTGTCCCCCGAGAACCAAAGATCAATGCTCTTCTTTCTGGACTCAACACAGTGCGGCAGAGTTCAACAACCATCCGGGGAGAAATCCATTGTAAGAGAGGCAGAGATACCAATTCCTCCACTGACAGTACTCTCAATAAATCATAATGCACTGCAGCCGCGAGACACGTTCAGTTTTAAGTAAGGGGGCGAAAAGGATTCTGGGAGAAGTACAATATCATTAAGTGAAGAAGAAATAGATGCGGCAGATTGAGGGAGAGCAAGAATACAGAACTGAAACAGTTGATGCTGTGCACGTAATAAATGATGAATATCCGAAAGTAAACACAGGTGGATGTTAAGATGCAAAGCCCTTCGGGGGTACGCAAGGAAGCCGGTGGAGGAGTTCACATCTGTAAAATCTAAAGTACTTTGGGAAGCTTATCGCATTCAATCTCTGTCCCAAATCCATACGGATACTGATTGTATACAGTATATATACTGTGTCTTAGTACGGTACAGAAAATGGTGAAAAATGTCTCATCAGTGTTTCCCAAAGCCCAAGATGACGTCCTCGAATGTCTTGTTTTATCCACAACTCAAAGATATTCAGTTTACTGTCATAGTATATCAAATATTCACATTTAAGAAGCTGGAATCAGAGAATTTAGACTTCTTTTCTTAAAAAATTACTTAAACCGATTAATAAATTATCAAAATAGTTGCCAATTAATTTAATACTTGACAACTAATCAATTAATCGTTGCAGCTCTAAAGTAGATACTGTATAATGATGTTATGTAATGGTGTGGTAAGGTACTGCATTGGAACTCCAAAGATTAATAGAAAAATTAGCTGCCCAATTAATATATTCAATGACAAATTATGAGACAATGAGCCCCTGGGCACAGACACACCCCTCATAACTGGCACCTTCCACATTTTTAACCCTAAGCATCCATCCCTGCTTAAAGAGTAACTTCGGTATTTTTCAACCTGGACTGTATTTTCCCATGTCTTTGTGTCTAACTGACTAATCGGGACAACAACTTCTGAAATTGGTCCAGTATTAGGAGAGAACTGTAGACGGCAGCTGCTCACAGGCTGCAATATGGTGCTATTGGGGCAAGCTGGCACCGTTATTTACGTCCACTAAAAGTGCTTGTTTTTGCCATGACGGGTTCTGATTGTTATTAGAAGTGTCTGACATTATCGAGAGAGTCTTGCTCAAGGAGAAGTCTCGTTCTGAAATCGATAGTATACGGGGATATTCTGATTTCACAACAAGACTTCTCCTTGAGCGAGACTTGGACACAACAACAAACAGGCGGCAGCCGGTTACAATGCTCTCCCTCAATACTGGACCAGTTTCAAAAATTGTTGTCCCCATTAATCACTTAGACACAAATGATGGGAAATTGGGTCCAGGTTGAAAAATACCAAAGTTATCCTGTAAGTTTTCAAAGCTTTATTACATTAGTGGACGACCAGAATGTTTCTACTCTCAAACATTAAAAGTTCTTTTCTAATTTAATTACAACTGTAGCCTGAATATGCTCTGTGAAGCTGTATAAGGCTGGAAAAAATGAACGTAAATATTACAAAGATAAATATTGAATAGGATTCTGTATGGAAAGATGCTCAATATTGAAGGACTATTGCAAGAGATCTCGGGTCTGTGTGTCATTTATACTCGAGTGGATCTGAGTGCTTCATAAAGACCCCTATAAAGGTCTCACAACGGGATATGGGGCCGTAATACTGAATTTTTTTTAATTTGCAGATCCTGTCTTAACTGTTGGGTAACCGTGGTAATTAGAGCTCGGACCTGATTTAGGAAAAAAGCCGTTACAGATGAACTGTTCCTAAGTCAATGCTCCTATACTTAAGATAGGAAAGGTGTATTCACAATCATCCTAACTTCCCAAAATCTTAAATAAACTCTCCCAACTTCAGGATAACTGTGAAGCTGTCCCAACTTTTCACTTTTCCACTGCCTTCATCTTCGAATCACTTGTCAGTGTACTTATTTTTGATAGCATCAATGCTCTGTTGGAAGGATAGCCTACTCTCTTTCTTTTATCTCCTGAGATAGCATTGTTGTAAGTTTTCCAAAAAGAGCATCTATGGATTTCTCTACAGATGTTACCTACACCTCTAACTCATCTGTCTTGAAGTTAAGCGCCTGCCGTTGTTTTTTCTCCATTTTTTATTTTATACGTTTCAATGTATGTTTCAGTAGCTTTCAAAGAGAAAAGCAATGCTACAAAGTTGTTTAGCTCGGCGAGATAAGAAAAGTAGTGTCGGTTGCTAGGTAACATAAAAGCTGATGAGTGATGTTGGATTGAGTATTTAGGATTTCCTAACCTGAGATAGGATTCCTAAAGTTAGTTAGAATTTACTACTGTAACACCAAATTGGGAAAACTCCTCCTTCCTATCTTAACTTGAGATAGAAAGTGTCTGTAATACGGCTCCAGGAGCATAAAGAGATAAAATATGATGAAGACATCACAACTTCTGACTTAGTCCTTTGACTTTACAGCTCCTGTAGGTGTTCATGTTATTGTGGCCACTGTGGTCCCTTTACTGTTCTCCTATCTGACCTCTAGTGGCCGTCAGGAGGCACAGCAGCATCTCCACATGACACCGCCTGCTGATTCTTTGTAACTCTGCAGGAATATGTGTGATGCTTTATGTTTCTTTGTCAGTGTTTAAAGAACTTAATACAAATTAACAACAACAATCTACTTGGGCCGACTAACGAGTCCCGGACTGGCTTCATGTCGGGTTTATGGTATCTCAGGTCAATAGAGTGAAATCATAAAACGTGCACAGAGCACAGAGTCAGGACTTACTCTTTGACAATCTTGATGCCGAGCGAACGTGCCGAGCCGATGATGGTTTTGACGACGGTCTCGAGGGAGGTGTTCCTTGTTTTGAAGCACTCATCCTCGGCCTTCACCTGAGCGATCTCGTACACCGCCCTCACCGACACCATCCCCGCTGTCTCGTGGCCTTCACACACACAAGAGATTTCACAGTGTGAATAAGGAAGAAGAAATTCTATAAATGTACAAAAATGAGTAAAAAGAGGACAAAATGGGGGAATGTGTGTGAATGTGTGTGTGTCTGTCTGTCTGTGTGTGTGTGTGTGTGTCTGTGTCTGTGTGTGTGTGTGTGTGTTAGAGGGGGTATTAGGAGTCAACAGCTGAAACGAGGCTGGAGATAGCTTCATAGCTCGGAGCATAAAAGGTGGCAATCCATAATTCTCTTTTCTTCACACCACCTTTGCTACTTCCTTCCTCTGCTGCAGTTCCCCCGCATGTCATGAATATAACATCAATCACAGCAAAGCTCAAAACCGAGCCCAGGGAGAGACGTGTGTCCGTTACAGGATGGGCTCAGCGGGTGAAGATTGGCAGTGATGAGAGCAGATGCATCGATTGCAGCAGCACAACTCACCTGTTTTGCCGGCCCCTTTCGCGATGCCCGCTGCTTGCTTGAGGAAGTAAGACACGGTGGGCTTGCCGATCTTCAGGTCATAAGTTCGGTCAGGCTGAGGGGAGAGAAGAATCACAATTAAAACATGTCATCGAAGGTGGGACAGAAACGGGCCGTAGCCAGGATTCATAAGTCTATCAAATGTTATTTTTTCTGCATTTATTCATTCAGTTAAAGGCAGGGTCGTGACCATGAGAATCTAGCAAGAGTACGCTAGATCTTTAAGAATGATCCAAACTAAATAGTTGGCAAACCCCAAAAGCCCTTGACTCAACTTTTTACAGAAAGGACGAGGAAGTAAGTATCCTGGCAGAAAGCTCCCATCCTCTCTTCAGCCAGTTTGAGCTCTTGAGCTCCGGGAGGAGCTAAAGAGTATAACAATGTGTTTAAAAAGTCCTTCATCCCTACTAGTGCCATCAGTATTCTTAACTCAATAAAGAGACTGAGCAGATCTAAGCCACAGACACTGACATGAACTCTTTCAATGTGTAACATAACCTGTCTATGTATTAGTTTTTACTGCTTGTCTGTTTTTTTAATGCTGTTATTTCCTGTGTTTGACGAGCCAAAGACAAATTTTACACGTCTGCAAATTTCATGGTAATTAGGTGATAATTAGCAAGTAACCTATTTGAAATTTCTTTGTAGTTACTGCCAAATCACCCCAATATTAACCTCAAAATGTATAAAAATTGCTTTATTATAAACATTATTTAATAATTATATTTCGCTATTTCCCAATAGCCGGTCATTTATTTAATACATTTCCAGGAAAAGAATACAAAGTTAATGTGCAAATAACTTCTTTGAAATTTCTTAAAAAAAACTCTCTGAATCATGACATTAGCTACCAGGTTACATTTATGTAGACAATAAGTCTTACAATGGTGAGATTTATGCCTGATTAGAAGTGTCTTCTATTAGTTTTGGTTTTCTACCTCCGATGAAGAGCAGCACACAGCCGCTTCTCAAGCTTAAGGGCCCTATTTTAACAAATATATGCTATTTTAGCAAATCATTATTAAATCATGTTTATAATAAAGTAATTTTTGATACATTTTGAGGTTAATATTGGGGTTATTAAGCAGTAATTCCCCCAAAAAATCAAATAGGTTACTTTCTAATTATCACCTAAAAAACTCATGAAATTTGCGGACCTGTAAAATGAAGTGTTACCCAAATTTATCATTATGACCCAAAACATATCATAATGAACGTAAACTACAAACATGGCTATTGTTAGTACTCGCAGCTGTCAAGCTAGCAGCTTGTGGAAGACTCCGGTGAGGCAGCGAGTGCACGAGCAGAGAGCGATCAGGTAGGTAGGTAGACAGACAGGTAGCCCGTCCAATTATTACATTCAGGCTGAATGAAATGATTGGACGGGTTTATTACAGTCCTGTGACAGCCACCGATACCAGATTTATTTCTTTATTCTTGTCAGAGCATTTGATTTATTGATTGCTGTCAGGATGTAATGAAAATTTCAACTTATATAACAAAAAATGTTTAGAAAATCTTTACCAACCTTACCCTTAAATTGACCGTTCACTAAGCCCCACCCCCTTAGTTACTGTTGCTACACCTGTAAAACTTTCTGTTCTGTTCAGCACGACTGCAGTTTACAATGATAATGGTGGCAGATTCACTATAATATATTATATTTAAATGTGCATAAATGGATGGAAACACACCTGATGAGCTGAAAGAGGCTATAAAGCTCAGCAGAGCAGAGGAGAACAGCAGCTTTATAGAAAACAAAATACTGTGAACACTCATAATAAAGGACTTTAACATTGATGTAACCTAACCTGTTTGCAGGAGGTGTTTACATCATTTTATCTACCTTCCCTGCGTGTTCAACTGTGTGCTGCTGCACATCTGCTCTGCACTCGCCCTTTCCTTCCTCCCCTCAGGCTCAAAATAAAAATAATCTGTTCAGCCTCTTCGGTTATTCTGACCCTTTTCCTTTAATTCAGATTCATTCTCTGGCCGAAGACCTTTATTTACTAAAATCTGACATACAGATCCAATCAATAAATCCACTGAGGAAAGTTTACTTTGGATCATTTGCTAACTGTCATATAGATAAATAAGAATAAAAAACAAACACGGGGAAATAAACTGTAGGCCGAGCTGAGAAGATACCACGGAGTAGGTGATTTGTCATCAGACTTGTGTTATCTAACGGTGGTGACCTTTCGACAAAGGGAACAGAATCTTTCTCTAACTATGGAAAGGCTATTAGTTGCAAAGGTTCGATGAGTCGCTGTTTCCTCTTCCCTTTTAGAAGATGAAACACAAACATTTACTGCACCGAGCTTCTTCTGACAGGCCAAATGAAAAAAATGAAAAATACAAAGACAGAAAGACGATAGAGAAGGGGGTGATAGCGTAGGAGAAGTTATGGGAGCAGTAAAAAAACAAACTAAAAATGTTAAAGGTTAATGGCTCCTTAGTTCAACCTTTTGAACTTTCATGTCTCTCGGTTAGATGAGAGGCATTTAGCTTAGCTTAGCATAAAGACTGGAAACAGAGGGAAACAGCTAGCCTGCTCTGCCACAGATCACAGAGCCGCTAGCGTGGCTGTAGACTCTTAGTTTG
>CAKAOH010021028.1:0-47232 GCA_916701665.1 Sebastiscus tertius | reverse complement strand
TTTGGAAATAGTATTCTTTTCTTTCTTTTAGATATTTAAAAAATATTTATGTTTGTGATGTGATGTGTTTCAGTCCGGATGAATGCTCATCATTAAACCACCTAGTGTGGAGTTTGGTTGAAATTAAATCGCATTCCTCTGTGGCACATGGATCCTGTCCCTGCCTTAAAGCATGATGGCATTTAAAACAGATTTACTCGTTTTAAGGGGGTGTGGGTGTTCAACTCTGATCCCTCTTCGACCGCAAATCTGTTTTTTTCCTACAAGGTATGCATTTAATTTGCTACCCAGGTGCCAATCAACTGCACCGAATGGCTTGACTGAAAATCAGCACTTTTTTTTGGATCACGAATAAACCGGATTAAAAAAAAACACCATTTAAATGGAACAGTGCTCCGAGATGCTTTTGGGGATGTTAAGTCACACTGATGTTTAATTCAATTCACGCAGCTTATGCTGCCTTTTAACCAGGAGGCGAATTAAGGCAGGGTGAAGTCTTTAAACATAACCCAGTTTAATTCATAGTCAGACAAAGTATAACCCCCGTTCCTGTTAAACTATAGTATCATTTGTATTAAGTTGCTCGCTTTGAATTAATAAAGGATGTGTTATTACATTTGATTATAGCCCCGTCACTCCTGAAGTTCCCAGTATTTTTCTCAAAAATACGATCTACTCGCCTCAAATCTCTTTACCTTTGACAGATTCCCCCTTTAAAATCAATATATAGAATGTGAGGATCTCTATTCATCCCGTCTTTATGCATTTTTCCTGTCTGTCTGCACGCTCACCTTTCTGGTACTGCAGCCAGAGCTGCTGCTGGGCCTTCTTGCTGGGGAAGTAGATGTTGCAGCTGAGCTCGGAGCCGTACAGGGCCTCGGACACGTAGTGGCTGCCGTACTGCTGGAGGAAAGCCAGCAGTTCCTCGCGCGTGCTCTCCGCGGACAGCGTCTTCAGCACCTTAGAGAAGCCTAACAGGTCAAGGAGGAGATGAAAGAATGGTGACTTTAGTATCCAGAAGGATGGGTTGGATATTAAGGTCAGCCTTACTGTGTAAACGTGTTGTTATAAATGTGCAATTCATGTCAAAACAAGACCTAACAAGGGCAGACATACACAAATAGAGAGATTGAAAGAGTTCTGTTTATCTGTGCGGTGTTTTGTGATGTTAAGAAATCACAAATGATTCAGACACTGACCTGTCGATAAGGTGATGGAGCTGAGTTTGACTTTGTACAGATTGCTGCGCACTCTCCACTGTTGAACCATAGGATAGCCCACCGCCTCACTGAACTGGGCATCCCCTAAGAAACACAAGAAAAAGCAAGGGAACAAGGAGACAATTTAAGATAGGAGAGAGACCAGGGCCAGCTCTAGCACCTTTTGGTGCCCGAGGCGAAATTTGGATTTGGAGCCCCCCCTAACCCTGGCCGCTGCTGGAGGCACCGCTCTAGGGTTATTATTATCATTATTCAAACTTTATTTCAGACACACAGGAGGGTCCATAGCAATACAAGAAAAGAGATACAAAAACATACAAGATAAGACCACAGCAATTCATCATTCAATTCATATGCAGGCTATCTCGCCAGTGTTTTCCGAGCCCGGATGAGTACCGAGTGCAGCTCTAGCTTGGGCTGGTTAAAGCCTCTATGATGCTGTTCTCTGACTCATCCAAGCGACAAATACAATTATACATCACATGTCCTAAAAGTGCCTCACATGTAGGAATACCAGAGGACACAAACAGTTGACTGGCACGATGCCACCTGGGAACCCGAAGCAACAGCCTCATACTCATATAGTCAGTTTGCATACTATTTTTCTTGCAGCTAAACCAAAGATGAGCTGTATACAAAGGCGTGCAGAAAGCTCTAAATAATGAACGTTTTACATTTACAGAACACATACTGAACTTACGAAGCAACATATTTGCCTGAGCATATAGTTAACAGCACTGTCGATAGAAGTCTCTGTCATCATTCCAATCATCAGTGAGAAAATGGCCGTAGTTATTTTATTTCCTTGCATGTCATGAGAGGAATATCAAACAAGTGAAACACAGGAAGAACTCATTTTTTATCTTCTCTACTTCTGACTATCCTCACATTACTCTTTTTGGCATTAAATTTAACATCATAGTCTTTGCCGTATTGTGAGCACACCTTCAGTAATTGCTGCAGCCCAACACTATATGGACTGAGAATTACCAGGTCATCAGCATACATTAGGTCAGGGGTCTGCAACCTGCGTCTCCGGAGCCACATGTGGCTCTTTAGCCCCTCTCCAGTGGCTTCCTGTGGATTTTTAAAAATGGAAATGAATAACTGTTTTTTGTTGACATTTTCATTGTTATTATCATTGTTGTAGGTCTAATGTACGACGATACGACGGAGTATTAGGGCCACTTTGAGGGAAAATAAATAAATCTGAGATTTCGGGAATAAAGTCATAGATTTATGAGAAAAAAGTCGTAATATTATAATAATAAAGTAAAAGGTTTACGAGAAAAAAGTCGTAATATTATGAGAATAAAGTCATAATATTATAAAGTAGAAATTTTACGTGTTATTTTCTTTTTTTCTCGTAAAGTTGTGGCTTTATTCTCGTAATATTACAACTTTTTTCTCATAAAGGTATGACTTTATTCTCGTTATATTGCAACTTTTTTTTCTCATAAAAGGTATAACTTTTTTCTTGTAATGTTACAACTGCAAACAGTTTCAGGAATAATTTGTCATGATTTACCCTGTCAAAGGCCTTTGGATGCATCAATAAAACACATAAATACGGTGGAGTTTTGGCTTCCATATTTAGCAACCATTTCCTTTGGAGCATAAATACACATGCCATGTTTCCTTTTAAAGCCAAACTGATGATCAGTGGTGAGAACAAACATTTCCAACCTTGCTAGCAGGATTCTTTCCAACAATTCAGAGAGAACACTAGCCATGGTTAGGGTTCATAGCCCCGTAATCCGCAACACAATCACAATGGTTTAAAGACAAACATCAATATTTTTATTTTCATAAATAACTGTATTTATTATAATATAAATAAACTATTGGTCCCTGATATTGGTGGCTTAAAAGTGTTCAGTCGGTTTTACTACAACAAGAGTTAGAGGGGTGAAAAGTGTATTTATTTCTTTGTTCATTTGTTACCTCAATACACAAAATGAGGAGGGGCCGGCATTTATTTATTTATTTATTTTTTAGAGGGCGACCAGTGTCCCCCCGCAAGGTGGTGCACTAGGCGACCGCCTATATGGCCGAAGCCTTACACCGGCCCTGAGAGAGACAACAAACACAACAACAATTTAAAACAAATGAGCAAACTCAGGTTCATAAAGAACAGCTCAGATACAAAATAAACAAAATGCATAAATGAAATCCATCATTTCATTTGAACCGTTTATTGCAGATCTCTTCTGTCTATCCGTTATTGCCTGAACATCATTTATTATCGCAGCCCACATCCCAGCTGCTCTCTCGGATCAATGGCAGATATATAGTGCAACCTGAACTTCAATTGGATTGTTGGCATTAGAAGTGAGAGCAATCTCGCCACTCTCTTCAATTCAATTATCAAACTTTCACACCAGTTTAGAACTATACCCACAAAAGTGAAGAGCGAGGGGGAAAAAAATAAAAAAAAAATAAACTGCTTACGGGCACCTTGATCCTGTTGCCTCTGGAAAACGTTTTACACCTGAGACATTCATGCACGGTGAAAAAAGAGCAATTTAGTTCCTGTGTGTGTGTGTGTGTGTGTGTGTGTGTGTGTGTGTCCATGTGTGTGTGTGTGTGTCCAATTCTGGTGAAAGCAGAACCCAAGTAAAAATCTCAGGGGTCAATGTGGATCAAATGCCAATTTAGCTAATGGAGGGATTAGGGAGCAGAGGTGGGGGCGCAGGTTTCAAGCCGAAGTGTCTAAGTGACTCTGTCCCCCCCACAAGTTGGGGTGGAACAGTCGAGGAAAGGATAAAAGGATGAAACCGTCCAGTAAACATGTCTGTGTGTGTGTGGGCATGTGTATGTGTGTACTACTTTGTGTTTATGAAAGCATTTTGAGACGGGGTTTAACGGCACAATGCCACAGAAAAAAAATAGGCCTACTGTACTCGAGGATAAGCCCGTATCTTTTTAAATGATCTTGCACTCTGCATTTTACAAAATACACAAAATATTTTGTTATATAACACTTGTTGTCACTTCCCTCAGGCCTGGATAAACATTAAGGGGAGACACTACACAAATCTTAACTAATAACCAATTAGTTTTTATATGACAAGTTTTCTAAAATGTTTAAATATGTTTAAATAATTTGCATTTCCAGAACAAAAATCTGAACATTGGATAAAGCCAGGTTCAAAATTCTGGTCTAATTTTGTTGAAATATTCTGGTCAAATTTTTTACAGAAGTAATTTTGGATATATCTCTTTTTACCACTCCATAAATCAGAAAATACTGTGAACATGCCATGTTTTAGGAATAAAATGATCTATAAATCAGGTGATGAATGATATATGAACAAACCCCTCTGTAAAAACCTTCAGAATAGAATTTAAATAGGAATGACATTAGAAAGTTGGAAAGAAAAATACTATTTAAATTAGATAATGATAATGATGATGAAGTGCCCTAAAAGATATGAGTGGTAAAATTTCATACCTTTTGAATATTTTTGAATAGGTTAATTTTTTTTAACTAATAGATATCACCATACAATTCCCCAGTTGATTACTTAGGTTAAGACAAGTATTTTTTGTATTGCAACTAAAATTGTATATTTGAATATGTAAATGATCATTATTTAATGCTAACTTTTGATGAATTTGGGAGAAATCTTCAGACGTAAATAGACAAAGTATTAAAATAAACACCTAAATGTGTATTTTGGATGTTTTCTTTCCACTAACGACTTGCTTTAAAACGTCTCATAACCGAGACATTACTGTAATATAATAATATAATAATATAATATAATATGCTGCTGTGTTTTTCTCTTCTATGGAGAGTCATATAGGCTGTAGTCAGTTCTGAATTTATTTAGGGGGTCAGCTACCTTTAAAAGAGTAGGCCAAATTAAATTTAAAAAAAAAAACTGTCTGGAGCCGCAAAACATTTGAGCATTGTGATGAAGGTAACACAGCCTATTAAGTCTAATGCAGTGAGGGCCCAGGTGCAAATGAGTGGCAGGACATTGAAGAAACATCTCAGGACATTTGGCTGTAAGCTGCTGCTGGCTTTTCAGCAAATCCAGTGTGCTTGTTATGGAAAAGTCTTTCAATTACTTTTTTTGTTGTCGAAATCTGTCCACGCACTAATAAATTCTCTATTTTCCTCAGAGACTTTTCTTTTTTTGGGATTTAGAATCCATAGCTAGCCTACTGAGCTACTGAGGTTGGGCAAAATTAGAGGATAATGGACATTTTGGTTGACAGAAATGATTTTTTTAATTATTATTCGGTGTATAGGCTACAGATTTTTGCAACTGGAGAATGTAGGAATCACCGTAGACCTACAACAATGATAAATAAAAATGTTAAAAAATAACCATTATTCATTTCCATTAATTTCTATTACAAATCCACAGGGAGCCACTGAAGAGGGGTTAAAGAGTTGCATGTGGCTCTGGAGCCACAGGTTGCAGACTCCTGGTTTAGTCACTGACCATGAATGGTTCATAGGGAGATAACAGAGCTGCCACCTAAAAAAAAATGCAATGAATCAAATCTATTTGTCTATTATTCTCAACAACAGAGAAAAAAAGGTTCATATCCCCAAACTCACACCCCCTCACCTGTGAGGAGCAACAGGTTGGGCAGTGGCTCGGACAACACCCCTCGACATTGTTCCTCTACTGGTAAGGGGATGACCATGAGGCCGTCGGCCAGCTGGGGGAAGTCCTTGATGAAGTTGTTGTCCCTGAGAAAGAAAGACAGAAAGAAAGAAAGAAAGTAAGAAAATTTAGTTCCTCAAACTCAAGGTAAAGTTTTACTTTACCATTCAGTCATTTAATATTGAACAGGTTATCATGTGGTAGTTTTTGTACATGTCATGCTAACATCCCGTATCCGGGATATTTTGGCTTCACTTCTGTGCAGCGGGAGGAAGTAGAGACACGTCGCCCATACAGTCTATGGTTTGTACCAAAAAGGTAACAACCTGCCGTGACCGCCAAGCATCACACCTCTACTTCTTTATCTAAAGGTTGTGTTTAACAGTCAGGGGGTGCAGCTACAAATTCTGAACTCCATGAAAACAACTCGACAACAATAAATATCTACAATCCTGACATGTTCCAGTGCCCCGTCCAGCTCCCGGCCCTCCTGAATCATTCAGAGACAGGGATTTGGAGATTTCACTGTTTTTTCTGTCTTGCAAGATTTTTTTCTATGATAAGGTGCTGATATTTCTCCTCTGCTTCACAGAGGTTACAATGAAAGTGCTAGAAAACATTCAAACACATCATCAAGGTAGCCGTTTTCTTGTCGTCATTGCGATTTGTTCCATCCGCGAGTGACAGAATTAAACATCAGTAACATGGGGTACAAAGCCAAAAACATGTGAGCATGTGTGTGTGTGATGCTTGGCGGACAAATAAAGCAAACAGTTGTGTCCCCCAGTTTGAGGGCAGAACAGACAGCTGCAGGCGAAGATAAGACAGACCCCCTGGAATCTCCCCCTTTCTCTCTGCTGGAGACGAGAAGTACAAGACGGAATGGTAATGTGAGAGGGAAGGGTAGAAGAAGAAGACCCACATACTGTCTCTCTGTAGTGAGAGGTAGCAAAGAACACCCAGACATGGGCTGTATTCAAAACCGACTATTACATACTACTGAGGAACGCAGTATACAGTATATACTGCGTTCCTCAGTAGTATGTAGTATGAAACTGAGCGTGACCGGTCGGCTCTCGAGCGAGCTATGCCAGCGAGTGATTGAGGAGTTTTTCAGCTCCAAAAAGGCAGATAATTACCGGTTCCCATTAATTTCATAATGGACATTTGTGTTGTGATATTTGAACAAGGAAATAAAAGCTCCTTTTCTACAGACCGGTCTATTGAGAGAGCTCCAGCCAGCTCGCAGCGGGGTCTGTGAGCGTGACTGTCCAGCCGGCGAGTTATAGCAACCCTGGCAGGCTAGCTGTCACGGCAGTTTGTAGAGCTTCTCAACTCCGAAAACGTTGGAGCAAATGTTCGATTCGCCATCTAATATCGTAAAACTGCCATCATTCAAAATCTACACAGTTGATTTCTCGCCCCAAAAATGTTCAGAAGTGAATTTAGTGATGAAATAGCTACAAAAAATGTAAAAAAAAACGAGTTTTTGGCTGCTGTCGTTGTTGTAACCGTAGCCTGTACCGTTCCAGCGCTTTGCATTGTGGGATACAGTAGGCGAGGTAGACTGGTCCGATGCATACTGGAACTTTTTTCCAAATCAGTACATACTACTAGTATAGTATGCAGTTTTGAATACAGCCATGCACATGAAGCTGATCTGTTTTTTTCATTTTTCCATCTATTTGCACCGCCATGCTATATCACAGTGGACAAATCACTTGCAAAATAAACAGCAGTAGTCAAGTCGAGAGATAGTGCATGTTCCGCTCCATTTTTGCTCAGTAGATGGACCGTTCTGGTTGAACCAAAGCAGCCGCAGTTCATTTCCTGTCAAAAAAAGATGAGTTGTCTTGCTGCATTCTCAGACTCCGGCGAGCGGCGGCAACCTATTTCCCATAATCCACTTTTATGGGACCAAGTCTCCGAGCGCAGACCTTGTGCCACGGAGACTCTTCCCGATATCATTTTCATTTCATCCCATTCCTCTCCTTCTTTCTCTCTCTCTTTGCTTCCTCTCTAACCACAAAGCCGGTTAGATGCAATGACAGCCTTAGTGTTACAATGCAGGGGTGGGAAGGATTGACTCAAGGGCAGAGGATGAGAGGGAGAGAGGGAGAGAAGAGGTGCTGTAAAAAGATTACGGTGGCTTACGCTCACAGAAAACATATTGATTGCTAAATTAAATCAGCCGGCTTCACGCTGGGGCTCAGAGAACCTTTGGAGGCGTGTGGACCGAGATGATATGTAGCTTTATGGATTTTTGAGCCTAGATGTGGACTGTCCTTGACACCCTGGAAGGAGCTCCTTTTCTTCAGCCACTTTGCTCCAATTCCCATTTTTAGGGTTGAAATACATACAGCATAAGAGGCTGATGTATCTCACAGGTCACTGCAGAGTTGCTCAGAAACTTAACTGACTATTTTGAGGATAAAAATTGTACAGACTAGTGCCTCAGGTCTTTGCAGCGCCTGAGTGCACATAAAATCATTAAATGTCCTTAACCTTCTTCTTCTTCTTCTTCTACCCTTGAGGGAAAAAACATCTAAGGCAAACATAGATTGTTGTGGGATCTGTCCATTTTTGCGCAGGTTAAGTGGTGAGACGAGGAGTCACAGTGTCAATCCTGAATATTTCAGTTTACGTGGTTCCGGTGAGACCACAAGTCTTTGGACTGTGTTTGTGGCTGGAAGGGAGCTTGAAGCACCTATTCTGCAGACAGCTCATTAGAAGAGGAGACTCTCATCCGTATCACTTCTACCCAAACATATACCAGTGTGGTTAACAAAATGAGCCAGTTGTTTGTCTTTCAAGAAAGATCATCTCAATCTTATACAAATGTTGACAATATGGTTTAGCCGTTAGCTGGCCACGGCTAACTTATTTCACCTGGGAGCGAGCAATTGACGTTTGTTAAATGACAAAATCGACTTGACTTAATGAACTTAAGCTTGATGAGCAGTACATTTGAAAATAGAACTTCAAGGCAGACATTTAGACTTTTTCCAACACATGCGTCACATCACTAGTGAGTGAGTGCAGTCATTGATGCTCCAGAGATATGCTAATGTGTGTGCTAACCCACTGATAATGCTTACTGAGACTTAAAGGGGACATATCATGCTCATTTCCAGGTTTATACTTGTATTTTGTGTTTCTACTAGAACATGCGTTAATGTTCGAAAAACATAATTTTCCTCATACTGTCTGAAACGCTCCATTTTAGCGCCTGTCTCTTTAATGCCCAGTTCAGACTACACGATTATAGCCTGACACGGCCGTCGTAGGGGATCTTGAAATGAGTGTCGTGTGCGAAAATCGATCCTCTTATCTCGTGCAGTGTGTCAGAGTACATGACAACCAACGCCATGTCTGGGACGCCCCACAACACCCCGAGGAAAAGTCTAGCCTGTCAGAATTTTTCGTCTTGACACGCCTAGTGTGACGTCTCCAATGACGTGTTCCTTAGCGTTGACCAATCAGGTGCTCTCTCCAGCGTGCAGTCGCAGTCAGGTCACTTGGTAATAAACAAACATGGCGAAAAAGAGGAGGGATGCCGAGTTTGCTGCTGTCAGGTGGGACAACGAAACTGACTAAAGTATGGACAGCCAATACCGTCCTCTCTGTGCCACCTAGGAGCATCCACAACCGTTTTTTCTTTCTTTTCTTTTTCTTTTTCGCAACACAAGACCGCCAGCATCACGCACAACGCCTCTGTCGCCATGATTGACAGTTGCTTCAACCGGCAGTCACCCGACTAAGACACTGCAAGAGTTTATGGCGCTGTGATCGTTAGATCTGACATGGTGACCATCGTCAAAGACAAAAATATCGTGTAGTCTGATCCCGACATAAGAGCCCCACCCGAAAAAGCCCAGTCTGCTCTGATTAGCTTCAGAGAAAAATATGGTGCACCTTTGCAAAGGTAGTTCTCAAGTAAGCTTATCGTGGTAGTCGGTGTTACCGGTGTTACACAGTGGTCGGGCACACCGGTTACATTACGTACCGCCCCCAATGTCATTTTTCTTTTACAGAAATAAAACCCATTTAGGAAGGGGGAACCAAATCTGAATGGCTTGTTGAATCACATGTTTTCTGATCTAGGCACAACAAATGTACTGGGTTGTCTCATTTCACAGTTTCTAGGATAATCACAGCCTCATGAAACTTTACAGCCACAAACTAGAGACCTAGAGCATTCAGAGGACGGATGGCTTCCCTTAGGTAGATTGACAATTAGGGGGTTTCTGAGCTGTTTCCAGAACAGAAGTGCTCGCCATCCAATCTCCGAAAAATTATGTTTTTGATACGAAATCACAGCATGGCTTTTTTTATGGTGTTCCTCAAGGTCTTGGCGTATTAATGTGGTATTTTGAAGGAATTATTGATAATTTTTTATCAATTCTCGAATGGTAAAATATTGTTAACTTTAGCACTAAATCTGTGTAACATATAGTGTCAACCCCAAAATTGCTGCAACAACTTATGAGACATAATAGAGCATGGGAATGGAAATCATATACTTCATATCATAATGTTCTAAACCCTTATACACTTTCACAATTCATTTGAATTAATTAATTAACTAATGTTAGAGATTTATGACTAGAACAACTTCACACACAGTGCTGAGCTGCACCTCAAATTAATCTTCAGGTTCCCAGCTTTCAGACGATGTACACCACTTCTATGTGACATCTACTGTTGACCTGCTATCTGCCCCTAAAGATTATATCTATTATGGATCTCACAGGGTTAAACTAGGGGCATTTTCTTTTTATCTGTTCCAGTGCTCATAAACTGTGTGTTCATACTGCCACAAATGAGGACTAAGATAGGTGGCTGAAATTCACTGACCGCAATTAAACGTTATCCAGGGACTCCATTTGCCAAATTTAAAGATATCTAAAAAAAACAAAAACAGGATTATCTCTTCTAGATTAAAACCTACTCCTGGTTTAATCTGTACTCTTTCCAGGTAGTATTCCCGCCCTCCTACACAACCTTACCGGACATAACAACCTCCCGTGCACCAAAACCACCCGTGAGCTTGAAACTTGCCGGGGCGATGCTAGCAAACTTGTGTATTTACTCATGTTTCATTCAGTACCCATGTGTGCTCATTAAGGGAAGTGGACACTGGGCTCCCTCCTGGCCAAAACAGGCCTCCGATCCTACTTGAGTCTACAAGTGGCAAACTCTGTCCAAAACACAAGATTTACAAATTATATCTGGTGGGATACAAATATTCAAGACCAGTTCATGCATATATATTTAAGCTCCAGCTCTCCTATTTTCTCCTCTCCCTCTGTGTGTACTATTTCAATTCAAACACAGTACATCTGATTAATAAAGCATACTGAGGCTCATGTCTTACATGCAAATAGTTTTTTTTGTGTGTGTGTTTCGCAGCCAGTCGTCAATGTCAGTACTCCTCCCTAGATAGGGTGTTAAAATTGTTCTCTGTTTGTTCAGCCTGTAGTCCTCGGCGGTAACCCTTCCTCGTTTTTGCTCTCTGCATCCCTTATTCCTTCCGCCTCTTTATTCACTCTCCCGGCTGCTCTCTCCTCCCAAATCACAGGCATTCTGGTGATAGGCACAGATAAGAGCTATCTACAAGTCAATTTAGAAAAAAAGGTTTTTGTGTCTCTGTGTGTGTTTGAGCATGTATCTGTCTATAACAGGCGCGAGGGCTATCTCACAAGTCACCTAATTTCAAATCCTCTGCGTCTGTGTTTGTGTGAGAGCATATAGGTTTTGAGTGAGTCTATCTGTGGGAGTTTGTGACTGTGAAACTGATATTGAGTGGCACTTATCTAAACATTGTCTGAGGTAATTGGCTCTTTCGGTGTTTCCGTCCCTGCAGGGGAACCTCGTCCTCGCATCGCGGCACCGATCGGACACGTTAAACCATACTCGCTTACATTCAACAACGTCTCAGTTCATTATCTACAACCTCGAGATTCCACAACAATGTAGGCTTACCGGTGCTTTTCAGACGTGGTGGCTTCCATTGGAAAATCACACCCCGCCACCTGAGCTCCTTCGTTTGTCACATTTTCCTTCACGTTGTTTAAAGACTGCGACTCGTCTACCAAATGGCAGTATATAGACCGTTCAGAGGACGCGTTGTGTCAACTACCAGAGCCTCCATGTAGGCCTGCTCTGCTTTTGAAATGGCACACTCTGATATTCAGAAATCCAGTTTGTTAGAAACAATTGTGGGGCAGCCAACCCGTTCAGAAAACAAATTCTACGTGCATCCACAGTTTCCAGATATGACTGTATACCTCCTGGCTCCGAACAGCTCCCCAAACAATGAGGAAAGCTAACTGTTTCAGCAAACTGTAAGCCATGCAGGATGCTCTTTTTTCCACTAATTTAGAAGCTGCCTTTGTGGACTGATGCAAGCACTAACAAAGACTCCCTAATTCCCAGAGGAAGCGAGTATTGAATATACATACAAATCCGTGGTGCCAAGCTTACAAAGGCTATATTCTGATTATCAGAGTCGCTGTTCTGGCTCAGCGGCTAATTGGGCACGTGCAACCTTCTCAGGTCGAGGCTGAACAAGGAAGGGGCTCTTCAAAAAGTAAAAAGACATTAACGGACAACAGTCTGAACGATCATTTTCAATGTTAGTGTGCGTCTTCACTTCCAAATAAACAGTTTAGCTGCATTAAACTGCATGGATGTGCGTGTAATGCCTCATGAAACGTGCTGTTAAGTTGTGTTGCGATGAGTCCCCGTAATGCCATATCTCAGAAATTAACATGGTGAGTAAAATATTCTTGCAAATAGTGAAAATATGACAAAATGAACTTGAGCAGAAACTCTATAGAACAATAACTTAAGCTATGCAACATCAAACAAATATATTATGTTGAGTTGAGGTTAGGCGACTTCAGTTAAAGTGCGGGTCCATCTGCGTTCTGTTCCGCCATCTCAGCCATTGCAAAAAGCATTGACAAAGCTAATCAATTAGTTAGCTGTGCTAAGTTTAGAAGTAGCTGAAAGGGTTATATTGGTTTCTTTTGAAGTGGGGTTGTATGTATACTCCTGCGTTCAGCGAGGTAAAATTACTCTTTTTATGAATGTAGTCTGGTGGCTTTGAAGAGAGCAATTTAACGCCTTCAGTTCGCCGTTGGAAAGGACTGTCTGATGGCGAGATAAAGCGGCCGTGGATGGGAGCAGCAGACAATTACTATTTTACTTATTACTATACATTAATGTATTTTAGGCACCTAAAAAAAAAAAAAAAAAAAAAAAAAAATCAATATCAGTTTAAGTTATGCTATATTTAGAATATTTTCACCACTTTACCTCGCCATCAGATTTCGACAGGAAACTGAAGCCGTTGTATCGCTGTCTTCAAAGCCTCTAGACCAGACTCCATTCACAAAAACATTTTACCTTGCAGAACCCGGGAGTTGCTGGTCTAATGCTAAATCGGTCGCTTAGTTTGTTTGTGTTCATGCATTACAGATCCAAAACTAACGTGGCGTGCACACAGCAGTACATTGCTTAGCTTCTGTGCTGGTACTCCTGACTGCTTCTCCAAACTGTGTGCCGACCACTAGTGATGCGCGGGTCAGACTTATTTACAACCCGCACACACCCGACCCGTTATGAGAGCCAATACGCACCGGCCAATCTTCAAAACTATACGTTAATCAACTACCCGAACCCGACCCGACTTGCAAATCGCCAACTTTATGTATTATAATGGCACAATAAATGTCAGGACTGAGGTCTGAGACAAACGGACTTGATGTAATCTCACAGAAATACGTGAAATGACCACAACCTCTTGACAGCACATTACACATAATTTTAACACCTTTCGTGCGGCTGGTGGTGTGTGTGTTTGAGAGAGAGAGAGAGAGAGAGAGGGGAAAGGAAGGTGGACTATTGCACCAATGTTTCTGTAAGTTATTAATAACTTTCTCAGAACGCTGCTTTGTCACTCTTTGACACACCTGCCCAGACCCGTGATGTTTTCTAATAAGCTCACCTGAGCCTGAGGGACCCACGGGTTGACCCACAACCGGTGCATCACTACCGACTGCTTTCTAAGTTACTGTATGCAACGTTAATACACTTACTATAAGGATGTATATGGGCCATTCTACCGAATTGGTGCAAACTGTTATGCACCATTAGACCACAATTGGACCGCAATTGTTCTGTCTTCAATAATAAATTGCATTCTATTGCTCATAAAACATTTGTGTTTGTAATATTTCCAAGGCATAAGGCATGTTATGAGTTCATATTCAGCAATAAGGTTGAGGGAATATGAAATAACCTTGCAAACAAAACCCTGTGGTCACTACCGAAACGTGCAGTCACTACCGAAACAGTGGGTATTTTGTAAAAAAATAAGGTATATTGAGTTATCAACTAAAATGTTATGATACTGATTGGTTAAATGTATGTTCAACTGAATCAATCCTTAAATCAATATGATCAGCGTTATGCATCTTACAAAGAAAGATTGCATTTAGATTTTGAAGAATCTTATAAATTGAACTTAAAAAATTGTTAAAATTGTAATTTTAATTGATTTAGTTGTGAAAAACTTCTAGAAAAATATGTAAAAATATTCTTTAGAGGGATGGAAACACAATCTTAACAAGTTAATATAAACTTTTTTATTATAGTGTATTACTATGTTTCGGTAGTGACACATTTTGGGAGAAGAAAAACTTTCCAGTCCAGTCTGAAAATACAATACCGAAATTGACTGTTCTTTCATTAGATATGTGTACATACTGTGTACATACTGTGTGTGTGTGTGTGTGTGTGTGTGTATATATATATATATATATATATATATATACACTTTGTTATATATATATGAACAAAGTTTTGGGAAGACAAAATACAAATTTCAAAATGTTTACAACTCTGATTTTGCACCAATTCGGTAGAATGGCCCATATACTGTATACTGTATATGTAGCAGCTTCATCATGCAGAAACCTACATCAGGTCACATGGGAAAAAGTTTTTAGAAGGGCTTGGGAAAATAGCATTTTGACTCTGTAACATACATACTTTGACCAAAATTCGAATTTTAGGATTTGAATACATAAGGAACACCACTGGGAATAAACAATTATTATAAACACATAAATAAATAACAAACCCGCCCTTTAAGAGTGGCAGTGGTTGACATATAACGCTTATTTTATTATAGGTATGATTGTGAACCAAAATTGGTGGATTTGAAGCCCAAATATATTTCCCCATCTAAATTTTAATGTCAGTCTATCACTTTTTAATAGTCATGCTCCGTTTACACGCAACTGCATCCTGCCACACTTTAATGACCACTTACACAATAACACTGGAGTGCAGAAGTTACGACACTGCGAGCGTGTGTGAAATCAAAGATTCTGCACTTCCTCTAATGAGGAACTGAAAGGTAAAAAGGAAAAAGGAGAAAAAGCACAACCGCGTTCTTCGCCACTAGAGGCTGCTCTCTCTCTGTGCCAAAAGAAAGACTTAAATGGCATCAGGATCAGTCCAGGAAACATCAGTGCTTCTGTGTGTTTATGTCACTGCACTTTATGTGCAGCCCTGCAGGGTCTCTTGTTTTTGTGCTCTGTCGGACTCAAAGGAGGTGTGCGAGACAGCACAAAATGGTATAAAGAAAATCATTAACTGTGAGATCTCTCAGCAATTATGTTCAGTTAATAAACAGGTGTGCGCACATAATGATTAAATTATGCATTATCAACAATAATAAATGTCAAGCTATTGTGCGACAGAGATGCAGCATACAATGGAGTCCGGGTTGGGCACAGAGCTGGAGTTCAAAGGTGAGCTGGAGGCAGAAGTTTCCAGAGTGTGGAAGTAATTTGCAGTTGTGACTGAGGTGGAAAGATTGCTTCTCCGCTGGGATGCCAGAGGGGAGAAGAGTCCAAACCGTGGAAGGGGTTGAAGAGTCAGGACAGGGCAGAGCGATGGCCAGTTTACCACAGAGAAGGGAGGGACTGTGAAGCAGGAGGAGCTGAGACTCTGCGAGGTTGAATCATGATCTGGAGACATTGGGGGTGCTGTGCCCTTGGCAGCCGCGTAGGCTCACAACAGCGTTTTGAACTGTACGTGAGCAGCCACCGGGTGCCAGTGCAGTGCAGATAGGGAGGGAGGGGGTCTGGGGGTTGTGTTGGAGAATTTATGGAGGCTGAAGACAAGCAGGGCTGCAGCACTCTGAGTGGATGCACAAAGAACCAAGAGGGAGGAAGAAATGCCTTTGCTTGAAATATTCAGGGAGATGCCGCTCTGGATTGACAAAAAGAAACATTATTCTGAGCGATGTCAATCTTTCACATTCAAAAAAACTTTTTGGCTGGAGCAGCCTGCCCTTGACCAGATCTCGTTTCTGCTTATGACATGACTGGAACGAAAACAAACTGAGGAAAATGATGCTGGCAAAGGCTGCCTCACTGATTTGCCAACACAATGAAAATAAAATGAGAAAAGCACTCTACAATGCTACCAAGATGTAAAAAAACCCTGCTGTTCTACCAAGGGTTTGATTTTTTTTTTTGTTTTTTAGAATATACCATGGCACAGCTGCATGTGGATAATGCCACTAATGCCTCACATGGTGTGCATTCATCAGTGGTCTCCCAATCTTCTCTCCTCCACATACACAAGAGAGAGCGGAAAACAACCAACAGAAAATGTGACATCCAGCGCGACACAGCGTGTTTGTAATTTCCATGGCTGCCATGCTGTTTGGATTCATCCCTAAATGGGATAATTACCCAGCGTTTGAAAGAGAAGCGTGCAACAAAAGGCAGCACAGACAAAAGAAGGAGACAGGGCCTCATTCAAAATACCACAAAATATACACAATATGCAAAAAAAATAATGGCCACTGCATGGTCAAAGTAAAAACACAGCCTAGAATGCTCACTTGAGTTTGAGTCCAAAGTTATTGTTATTCAGCCTCATACAAAGGCCAACTGGCTGTGTGGAATACGAAGGCTGTGTATGAATGGTAAAATATCTCAAAAATGCCTTCGGATTTTGCCAAAAGTTTATCGTCAGCTGCTACAGTACACCTCGAATGACTAAATTATTTAAAGAGTCGGCTCGCCTAAAAACATACCACCTCTAGTGGTACTGCATCTACCCATCCACACAGTTGTACTTCACCATGATGGTGAATTGAATTTGTGCCAAAAACAAAACCCTTATTACTTTAGATATAGTATCTTCATAACCTGTTGTGCATAGCTTTTGGGGGAACTATACAGAGAAAGTAATCCCTGTGAAAAACTGTGTTGTATTTTTTTTTTTTGTAATTTGTGTGCAATTTGGCTGAACAGATGATTTAAAGGTGCAGTGTGTAGGATTTGGCAACATTTAGTGGTGTGGTTGCTAGGGATGCAGCGATACTGATACCAGTATCGGGTCCAATACTGTGCTCATGTACTCGTACTCGCAAAACAGCACCGATACCACTTTACGGTTGTGCGCCCGACCCCGCTGGGCCGGGATCCCACCTCAGCTGGTGTGCGCTGGCCCTCACTTTCATTGCGCCATGAGGTTTTGCTTGCACCCTCTGACTCGCGTGTGCGTTAGACTCCTTGGTCCGTGTTTCAAGACGGGGGTCGGGTGGGTTGCCGACATCGCCGCAGACCCCTGGCGCCTTTTACTTCAGCCGAGCTCCGCCCTGGGGGCACGACGCGGTTGGGGTACACTGAGAGCAGTCCGCCCCGGTCGACTGTCGCACAAGGAGCAGGGGGCCGCCCCCGGCGGGGAGAGAGCGCAGCGAGCCCTTTGTGTGGCGAGGTCTGGGCGGGGAGCGCTGTAAAGCTGCGGCCGCGAGCCACCTTCGCCCCGAGCCTTTCCAAGCCGACCTAGTCGGTCGCGGCGCACCACCTCGTATGCGGGACTCCCCAGCCTGCCGTGAGTCGCTCGGACTCCCCAGCCTTTTAGCACAGAGAAGTACTCGTATTGGTACTCGGTATCGGCGAGTACCCAAATGTAAGTACTTGTACTTGTACTCAGTCTGAACAAAAGTGGTATCGGTGCATCCATAGTGGTTGCAGATTGCAGCCAACTGAGTACCCCTCCGCTCACTCCTCTCTTTCTAAGACTGCCAAGTACAAAACCGTGGTAACGTCATTCGCCTCGCTGAGAAGCCATCCTTACCATAATAACACTACTTTAGCAGCAACATAAATCAGACAGAGGCTGATGGTATACCACGGTTTTGCACTGTGCGGCTCACGTTACCGCATCTTCACAAGTTTAGTTTGTCCGTTCTGGGTTACTGCAGAAACAAGGCAGAGCAACATGGCGGACCTGCCCCCTATGTAGATATGAAGTGCTCATTCTAAGCTAACAATAGCATAATGCTTCTTAGTTTCAAGTGATTATACACATTGAAAATGTAGTTATGAGTATGGCTTGGGGCCCTTCTGTGTGGAGTTTGCATGTTTGCCCCCGTGTTAGTGTGGGTTTTCTCTGGGCTCTCAGGTTTCCTCCCACAGTCCAAAGACATGCAGTTTAGGTTCATTGTTGACTCTAAATTGCTCGTAGGTGTGAATAGTTGTCTGTCTCTATGTGTCAGCCCTGTGGTAGTCTGGCGACCTGTACAGGGTGTACCCCGCCTTCGCCCAATGTCAGCTGGGATCAGCTCTCGCCCCCCCGCAACCCTGAATAGGATAAGCTGTTACAGATAATGGATGGATGGATGGATGGATGGATGGATGGATGGATGGATTTCTGCTAAGAGATCCCCCAAAATATTGCACACTGTACCTTTAATAATAAAAGGAAGAAGGATCAAATTTCAAATGTAAGACATTCACATTCATTATGAAATGAATGTTTTACACTACGCCATATAATCTCGGAGTTAAGCATCCTATCACATTATCAATCACTCCTGTCGTTTCCCCACCGTCGACTTTAAAAATGTTGCCACACTTGCCCTTGAGAACTTGACCACCAATTTGTTGGGGGACTGCACAATCAAAGATTTACGAGAGCTGCGGCGTGCGGCCAATCTGATTGCGTGTAATACGCTTAATAGCTGTAATATCTGATATTTGAATAAACGGCTCGGTGCGAGCGGGGCCTGTCGGATGAGTCATAACAAAGATGAAGCACCCGCTGTCACCCAGGGGCACGGGCCTCGGATGAAGGATTAAAGAGTTATTAAAGGACAGCATCCGAAAACAGGCTAATTCGTAGCGTAATAAAACAATCAGGGGATGTTTACCTTGAGACTTGCGTTGCAATCTCTCATTATGGCTGCAGCCACCGCTCGGTTTGATGAATGAGTCCACTGAGAGGAGGAGATGTGGTGACTCTTCATGGCCACTATTGATTAAGCTTTGGGAGGGAGATGCTGTCAATGAAACCGCCTCTGATGGAGAGTACGCTGTGGAGTTTGTGTCTCTGTGCAAGACCAATTGGGGCGCATGTGCATTTGTGTTCGTATGCGAGCTTCACCTGACTAATTTATGAGCGGCTAGCCAATCAAAATCAGCGGCTATTACGGAGCAGAGCATGTTTCACCCAAAATCTTATTCAGCCACAACATTTAGTCTTGGTGCCGGGATACAGAGACACGTTATGAAAAGTGTGTCTTGTTCTACATTATTACCCAACACATTGTCACTCTGTCCCTTTAACACACTCACTCACGCACACACCTAAACACACACACACAAACAACCTCACTTTTATTCCCCTGTGATGCGGGGTACAATTTAAATACAACGTGAGTGCGCATAGACATGTTTTTTTTTGTACCTTGATATCTCTGTTGGCCTTAGAGGAATTGTGGAAATGAACTCGGTGGCTGGGAGCATTACCATAGAGATGAAGCTCGGTAATGCAGAGTGAGGAGGGGAGGCACGCAGGCCAGCTAGTTGCAGAACTGATTAGAGCCATTGCTTTTCTACTTTGTATTACTCCACTTGCACTTTTTCACTTCCTCTTAACGCCCCATTTGGGTCTATCCGTCCTATCAAACTTCTGTCTCTCTCCGTCTCTCTCCATCCCCCCCCGCCCCCGAACTCTCTCTCTGTCTCCCTTGTTCTCTTATTCGCTCACACACACAAACACCACAGCACTACGAGGAGCCCCTTACCAGCAGTTCTGTTCCTCTCATGTCATCGAACTGACAGCGGAGCAGCACTTCCGAGAATTTGATAGAGGGACAACAGACTACGACCGGGGGGTTATCTCTCTCTCCTTACTTGGCACAACAATCGGCAGGCAGTTTGACCATCTTCCGTTCTGACGAATAAAGACATCTTAACAGGCAGTCAAAAGACAGAACAAATAATCTTTTTTTTCTTGACAAAGTCAATAGAATAAACTGCCTATAGCTCTTCAAATTTCACGCTGTCAGAATGGTGATTGTCAACTGAGAACTCCACAGCTGGGAGTCTTTTACCAATAACAAAAGCATAAAAGAAGAACCAGCTCTGGAACTTGGACATTGATGCATTTATTTGTATGGGTTGACTTAAAGCTGCGGTGGGTAGAATTGGAGTATAATATAATATCATTTATAAAACGGTCATGAGACATGTAGTCTGAAAAAAAAAATCATGTTCCTCTGTGTCCTACGGTGATCTTATAACGACATCTGCGAGATTTCACAGACCGGAGGAAAACAACCAATCAGAGCCCAGCTGGAGCCTTGCCGTCTCTGAGCAGCTGTCAATCACTCGCAAACTCCGATTAAACGGTCAAACTAGACAGCGCTGATCAAATATGAATCAATATTCTGTTACTGTAATGCCTATTTCTCACCTCAGAATCATCTTGTAGTGTACTGTTTACCTGTAAAATGAGAAAGTTTGTGAGCCATGTTGAGATCAGCTGAGGAAATACCAAGCACCGCCCACCACCAGCTGGAGCAAACTTTCTCATTCTACAGCTAAACAGTACATTACAAGATGTTTCTGAAAACATTTGAGGAGAGAAATAGTCAGTTTGTTAGTGATTGACAGCCACCTCCGTTGAATGAACAGCCCATAGGAACGCTCTCTCTCCGAAATGACCTGTGATTGGCCAAAGTCTCCCGTCACAGGTAGATTTTTTAAAAGCCTGTAAACAGAGCCATGAGGAGGTGCAGAAGTCTAGTTTTCTCTCAGAACACTTGAATTACAATATGCTGAAAGGTTATTATGGAATTGTTGCCCGATGATGCCAAAAATATTCGGACTACTGCAGCTTTAACAGGCAGTCAAAAGACAAAGTCAATAGAATAAAGTGCCTATAGCTCTTCAAATTTTACGCTGTCAGAATGGTGATTGTCAACTGAGAAATCCACAACTGAGAGTCTTTTCCCAACAACAAAAGCATAAAACAAGAACTAGCTCTGGAACTTGGACATTGATGTATTTATTTGCATGGGTTTACTTGAGCGAGCAAGTGTGTGTGTGTGTGTGTGTGTGTGTGTGTGTGTACAAGCCGCGTACATCCATCACTAAAGCCAACATCCTTCATCTACCAAAAGAAAGACCGCTTTTTTATCAAGGCCTAGTTTATTTTCTGCCAACCTGATACATAAAAGATACGTAAGAGTCTCATCACACATTTTTCTCAGCACTATCGTCTCGTATTTGATCAGCGGTAATGGGCCGAGACAGCAAGGCAGTCTTTGTATTCTTTCATTTTTACAGTGTAATTACAGAGCGATGTGACTGACATGAAGGCGCGATTAAATGTTATTATGTTATCTGCTATTCTGTCTATCAATGTGATATGACTAACTGAAGTAGAGCTGTTTTTTTTTTTTTTGGAGTCTCATCTTGAAACGCAGGCCTCTGCGAAATCCCATCACAGAGGTGGTTAATTAACAGCTTTATAGTATGGCCTTGCAGAGGTGAGTGTGGGCGGATCCTCAGTTGTAGCAAACTCCACACAGTTGACAAATTCAAGCTCGAAGCTGGCGTCTATTTATGAATTGATATTTATGAATAATTTATGAATGGTGCATTTACAGCACGTGGAAATGCTAGGGCGTACAGGGATAGGGATGGAAGGATGTGGAAGGGGGAAGAGTTAAGACAGATAGTAGTCTGGAGGGGATACAAAATTACAAGTGCTGCCACCCTGCAGTTCCCTGCTGCAGCAGTAGTTCATTAATCAATACTAAAAACATCTAGCCACTAATTCAGAGTTTAGCCCCGGTCCACAAATTACTCCATGCGGTTTTCTTTCAGAGGCAGCTGAAGCCATTTTGGAGGGACTGGCATTGTTAGCTTACCCCCCGTGATGCGACTCCATCTCATTCTGGGAGGCTGAGGGGTTTAATGCTTTATGCAGCATATTCTCATTTTTCACCCTCCAGTCTACTATTGATTCACCGGCTGCTGCACATGCAAGTGATTTTATCAGTCGAGCACGAGCGCACAACAGCATCACCAGCTATGGAGCTAATTAAATGCAAAAAAATCATTGTCCTCATTTCTGGTTTGCTCCTATAAAAGCATAATTTATGTGAAATTTAAGCTTTCATAAGGTAAAGGTTGGCCTGAGAGAGATAAATTGAGTACGCTGTCAAGTTTTCAGTGTAATGGCAAAGTGGAGAAATGAAGAGGCTGTTTTAATCAATAGCAAATACACTTTCATTTTAATGATGAATTAGCCCTTTAGTTGAACAAGACTATGTGAGACTACTTCAGCAAGGACCACAGGTGGCAAAGGGTTTGGAGAACACTTTAGAAACATTGGCTGTGGATGGGGAATAATACTACTAGTTGTAAAGTTGCACTGAGTACAGGATCCACTCCTATAATTGCCTTTCAGAATGAGGTCGGGGACGTAGCTACATTCTGGACAAAAGAGTATTTCTCAAGACTGTTTGGTTTTTGTCTCTTTAAAAAAAAAAAGACATAACATACCAAATAATCTATGGATTAGGGCATCTGTCTTCTTTTACAAGTTAGGAGTAGGATCCTGGCTTTATCTTGTTATCCAAATGTCTAGAAAATGTATTTCTTTAACCCTCGGAGACCCACAATAGACCCGTTTTAGTCTTTTTTATGGAGGTACAGGGGGTCTTTAGGGAGGAGATAGCAGGTCAACAGTAGATGTCACATAGAAGTGGTGTACATCATCTGAAAGCTGAGGACCTGAAGATTAATTGGAGATGCAGCTCAGCACTGTGTGTCAAGTTGTCGTAGATCAGAAATAAACATGAATTCAATAATTTATTAATTAAGATAAATTGTAAAAGTGTATAAGGGTTTAGATCATTATGATGGAAGTATATGATGGCCATCCCCATGCTCTATTATGTCACATAAGTTGTTGCAGCAATTTTTGTTTTTTGATACCATTTATTACACAGATTTGGTGCTAAATTGAAAAAAAAAATTACCACTTGAGAATTGATAAAAATTATCAAAAATCCCTCCAAAATACCACATTAAGACACCGAGACCTCAAAGAACACCATAGAAAAAGCCATGCTGTGATTTGGTATCAAAAGCTTTTGACATTCGGAGATTTGTATTGCATTTTTGACGATTGGATGGCGAGCACTCCTGTTCTGGAAACTGCTCAGAAACCCCCTTATTGTAAATTTAGCTAGGGAAGCCATCCATCCTCTGAATGCTCTAGGTGTGTAGTTAGTGGCTGTAAAGTTTCATGAGGCTGTGATTATCTTAGAGGTCACCACAGGTCATTTTATACAGTGAGATCAATTTTTAAAAAATGGTATCACTACAATGAAATGAGGACTGACTATGGGGACTAACATCATCACAAATGTATACAATTGGGCTCATTGGATCCACAAAAGTATCAGCTTTGCATTCATACCCAATTTATTATAAATATTCAAACAAACCTTTTTTAGAATAGGGAAAAATAACACATTTAGAATGCATCTCCTAGAGTGCAAAAACGTGATAACGCCGTTCACCTTGCTCAGAGGCCATCCTTACCACGGTTTTGCACTCTGCAGCTCACATTACTGCGGTTTCATAAGCGTGTCAGAGAAGTACGGTGGCCTTCAGGTAATATAAAAACGCGAATATCTATGCAGATATGAAGGGCTCATTCTAAGCTAACGAAAATACTACAATTCTTAGTTTCAGGTACAAAAATAAAAACATACTTGTGAATATTATATTCCATTTCTGCTAATAGATCCCCTAAAATGTTACATACTGTTCCTTTAAGGAAATGACAACAGACACCAGATGATCCACATCAGGCAAACTAATATTTGCTCTTAATGTATTCTGTAAGTGTTAGCACAGTGGTGATCGTCCGACCTGCCGAAGATCCATCGTGGATTAAAACATTGTCGTGTGATGTTAAATAAAGATGTGAACTGAGTTTTGGTATACGGACTTTAAATTGTTCTTACACCTTGCATCCATTCACCCAATGTCCGAATACTGCCTCGCAGTCCAGCATGCTTAAGAAGCCTCATTTGGTGCCCAACTGCTATCTGTTTTTCCCTCGTTTGCATTTCTCCCACAGTTACTCTAGTGTCTCGCTCTCTAACTTTTGCTCAGCTTTGCTCTTTTGGTTTAGCCTTTTCTCTTTCCATTTATTTTCTTATTCATTTGCCTTCTCAAGCCTTATCACTGCCTATACCAATGCATCCCTCTCTCTCCCTCTCTCTCCCTCTCTCTCTCTCTCTCACTCTCTCTCTCTCTATCCCTCTACCTCTTTCTCTCTCTCTCCAGTCAAACAGCAGGTATGTCAGCTATAAGCCTCCCTGACATTAGCTGATATTAGGCTAGGGTCTATTAGGTCCTGCCTTGCCATGTGAGTTATTGAGCAGAGAGCGACTGCCTCAGGAGTGATCGTACTTGTGCATGCACGTGCACTGACTCACACCAGCAAACACACACCCACACAAAGGTAAACACAAACCCACCGGAATGTCAGAGCGCACACATGCAAAGCCTCTGCAATCTCCCAAACATGCTCACCTTATGTCTACTAAGTCACAAAGATGGAGGAATCACTGAGGCATTAAGAACCTCCTTGTACACATGCATCTTTTTTTGCTAAATTCCTTCTGTTGAGGCAGCCCAGGAAAAGGTCGCCGGGAAAAAATGTTGGCTGGTTGTACGTCTCTGCAAACCACGGATACATTGAATGTCGTCATTTTTGCATTTGGTCACAGCACGTGCTGTAGTACAACGAGCAACGTGCAAGTGACGTAGTATATCGAGTGACCGTTATTGAAAGTTACATGGTATAATACTACACGTCGTTATCCCAACTTGTCACACACGGCCACTTTGCCACGCCCACTTGGTGTCAATTTATTTTTGCCATAAAAAAACGTTACCTTTGTCATCACTTTAGGTTTAGGCAACAAAGCCACTATAGTTAGGTTTAGGAAATAACTACATGGTTGGCCTTAAAACTACTACATTTGTACAGTGAAAATGACACTGAACGTTGTGAATATGGGACACGAACGAACAACTGATTATAATGTAAAAGTGAAACTTAACGCACGGGTTACGAACAGCGGTCTGCTGGATGAAAACCTTGTGTTTGCTGGACCCATCCACTTCCCCCTCCCGCCCGACCGGTGTGTCTTTTCGCTCTCAAAACTACGTCAACACACTCCCGGCGCACTTTCTTGGAGCATTTACTGTTGCCGCGGATGGGTTTATATTATGGAACGCCCAGTGCATTTTTTAGTGGCGCTAAAGGGTGCCTTGTGTGGCGGTAACGCACGCAGGTATTTGACGCCCCTGGGAATGAGAACAGGCTGTATAATAACAAGTATGACAAGCGAGGAAGTCCACTAAGGGAGGGTGGTGGGAGTGGTTGTGGTGGATGGTTCAAACACAGAACTTTCACCCATGAGACCGCTGTTCATGTCCCTTGTTTATTCAAAAGTAAAGGTTGACTTTAACATTATTACGCTTGAAGAAGGGCAGTTGTTATATATTTATGCTAGTTACGCTAGTTACGTTGTTACGTTATTATTTTAACACAAGCCACTGACAATAACCAAGTAGTTTTGCTGTCTTAACCTAAGCAATCGTTTCACAACGTTAACCATGTGGCATTGAGGCTGATATGAAATCATATTTTTTGGTTCAGAAACGTCAACATTAAACGTATCCCGTGGTTTGCAGAAACATTAAATGCCGAAAAGTTTTCTGCCGACTGGTTTGGCTAAAGCGTTTATGTGTGACTGAGAGCAAAGCAAGGAAATCAAGATGTTTGTCAGCACCTGTCAGCAAAAAACACAAGAAAAAGTAACAAGCCTCTTTGGTGTGGGGATCCACATAAAGAATAAAACTGGATAAGACTAAAAAAGACAGATTTTTTTTTAAAAAGGAAAGAAAAAAAGTCAATATCAGTGCAGCAGAGGCCGAGATAACCATTTTCAGATAACCCATTTACACCTGGTTCTAAATCTGAATCTGGATATGTTACTGTATCTGGGCAATGCCATCTGATCATGGGACTTTGCATTTACAATTTGGTCTTAATACGCTTCCTATAGCTGTATAGACTCTACTTATTTTTACTTTGCCAAGGAAGGGGCTGTCTGTAGCTTTTTCCGAGTCTGCACTAAAGATAGTGGGAAGAGGCTATATCTAGTATGTGGCCAGACTGTAGACTGCATTAACACCTGGCTGAGATCCAACCACCTCCACATGTGGCCTGTTCCGTCCAGTAGCATTTTTATCATAATACATTCTCTACATTTACAGCTGCATTAACAGACTATTTTTCCTCCCAGATGATATCCAGATACAGGATACAGTACGTGTAAAAAGGGTCTTAGTTTTAGCATGAGCTCCTACACTTTCCACAATGCAACTTGATAGCATCTTCTCAACAGACCCTCCCAACCTGGTAAACGTCTTTCAAATGCCATGACCCCAGTTTGTAACGCATGCCATCTGTAAAGAATTTATAGACTCAAAGCCATAACACTGATGACATCATTAGGGGTTATCTCAGCTATAAAACCTCCCTCCAGAGCCACTCCAACCATTTTTGCAGGTTGACTAGTACTAGTAAACTGTCATTCATGCATAAACATGGTGGATTGCCCCTTAGGCATGTGTTAGTTGAGATAATTAAACACGGTATGTCTGCTTGCACTCGCCAAGTGTGAAGTTGATTGGATGCGCAGTTCTCGAGATATGCGAAAGGACAGTCGTACATACATACACAAACAGACAAGAGATTCCCTCCTTTATAGTTAGATTATGCTGCTACAGCGCCACCTATTGGCCAAATGGCACCAAATCTGTCATGGTCACTCACACATCATATCTACAACTGTCCACCAAATGTGGTCCCAATAGCACAAAGTATTCAGGAGATGTGCCATTTTTTGTAATATAAGCCCTGCCCACAGCATTTGAGTTAAATTTGAGGGCCAGCTACAGCAAAACGAAAAAAAAAAGAAACAAATTTGGTGATTAATTTCTAGGAGTAGTAGCAAAGACTCAGATTTAGACACAATTCAAAATGGTGTAAAAACAGTCTGACACAAATGGGCGTGGCTTATATGGATAGATTTAGATCTGAGAGTTACGGGACATAAGTTACAAGCCAAAACACAAAGTTCATTATCATAGCGCCACCATCTGGCCAAACTGCACCAAATTCGACAATGCAATCCCTTGGGTCCTGAGCAATACACCTGCCAAGTGTGAAGTCAATCAGATGAACGGTTCTCGAGATATGCAAAGGTGATACAGACAGAAAGTGACTCCTTGCTTTATAGTTAGATGTATAAACAAATATGAAACATTGTCTCAATGCCAGCATGTCTTTGAAAAGTTTTTATATTGAACTGTTTTGTAACACAGAAACACATACGTCTGCACGAGTTCACAAATCAGCCCTGCACACCCACACAACATATGTGCAGGAAAGAATAAATAGGTAATCATTAAATTCAAGGTTTCTAGCTTAAAAAAAGACGGAGAAAGCTTAAGAACACTTATTTTTAGGAAGAGAATTAAGAAGCTTGTCATCAACCTGGAGTAGCTTAACCCTTCACCTAAACAGTCTCTCTTACCGTTCTCACGGCTACTCATTATGTGGGAAGACATTGCCTTATAATGTGTGTTGACTCAACTACCCGGCAGGAGCTACCGTGTGTGCACCAAGGAGATAATTACTGGAAATTACCGAGAAACAAGGAAACGTGGGTGTGCTTATGCCTGTGAGCCTTGTGGGCTGCCAGATTCACAAATTATTCATGTTGTGGTGTCGTCTTAGTTTGAGAGGTGAGCGGTGATGAGGAGTTAGCACCGAGTGCCTATCAAAAGCGTTTTTTTGTCTCTTTTCTTCTTTACTGTATCTTTCTCCTTTTTGTGTGAAAAGCGTCTTCGGCATCAGAGTGACAACGGCGGCAGCGTCACCTTCACAAAGCAGGTGAAGCTTCCTTTTTCTTCTCCTTCTCAACCACTGCTTCTCATTTTTCACAACCTAAACTTCTAACAGTGGTTCACCGCGGTGCACTCTCGCCGTGCAACTGTTTGGAGAATGGAGGAGGCGGGGGAGGGACGCTCAGGACAAGTATTGATTTGTCAGGGTGCTGCGTGTGATTAAATATTTATCCTAAGCAACGTCACTCAGTTTTGCTTTTAACGATACAGAAGACAAATGTGATTGTCCTAAATATCTACATAATAACAGGGCTTGCTTCTCATTGTTGCATTACAGCTAATTGCACGTGTCAGATAGCAATACAATTATCATTATTATCAATTATTGAGAGTCCTGGTACAGTTCTGCCCTATCGCAGCAGGTCCCCTGTGCCAATATGTTGGATATCCAAGTGGATCCAAGCACACTCAGCTCAGATCATGTGGTGATTGCAGGAAAAGAATGTGTTTTCTGAGGTGAGACAGTGAGAGTGTGAGCCGTGAAGTGCAGGGGAAAGATGATATGTGGGTTGCTATTCTTTCCAACCGCCGCTGCACGTTAGGTGGTGGTAGTGCATCGCGCTGCTGTCATTTGGTATTCTCTCTTTGTTAAGAGTCTGTTCAGGATGAATTGGTCTTCTTGGATCGGGTTTAATAAAATAAAAATAATTTATGCATATCGGGTTCAGGTGGATTTTCCGAAAAGAGCTAATTTCAGATCAGGTCCAAAGACCTCTATGTGCACTTTAAAAGCTCAAATTTGCCTGACCTGGGAGGAACCACCAGCCTTTTGTATTTGTTACGGGGGTAAGAAAATATCATAACTGTCGAGTATTGCGATATTATGATTTGTGATACTGTATCAATTCTTAATTAATAGTTAAAATGCAAAGATTAAAGGTCCCATATCTTGCTCATTTTCAGGTTCATACTCATATTTTGTGTTTCTACTAGAACATGTTTACATGCTGTAATGTTAAAAAAACACTTTATTTTCCTCATTCTGTTTGCTTGGACATACCTATATTTACCCTCTGTTTGAAATGCTCCGTTTTAGTGCATTTCAATGGAATTGCAACAGAATTGTGTTGCCTTGCAACAGTTTGGGTCCATGTTTATTTCCTGTCAGCTGATGTCATTCACATACACCACAACCAGGAATAAACTGGGACACATTTAGAATGTTTACGTTTAAAACCGTGTAATGATCTAAATATTGTATATTTGTGACATCACAAATGGACAGAAATCCTAACGGCTTGCTTCAAACGCAGAGTTTCTGAATACGAGCTGTGAGTATTTCCCTGCGGATTGAGCATTTTGATACTTTCACAGTATTTATATAGGACTTAAGCCTGCTTTATAATAAAAAACATGACAATCTCATTTTTTTTATAATATGGGACCTTTAAGTCAGTCAATACTTTATATCAATGCAAAGTGATGTGCCTTCTCAGTGCATGTGCCATCTGAAAGTCGTGCTATGATGTTGGATGTTACAGGAACTGTGATAAATGCAAATTCAGATCCCACTGTTCTGATTGCGTTAAAAAAGTAAACTTTTTTTACTCAGATTGTATGCATATGGTGGTGTGTTCTTTATACTATGACAGTTTTCCTAAAATTTGATTTAAAAAAAAAAAAAAAAATCGCAATATATCGCATTGCTTACAGTATTGCGATATATCGTGGTATATTGAATCGTAACCCCCGAATCGTGATACGTATCATATCGCCAGATGCTTGCCGATACACAGCCCTAGTATTTGTTCCTCCACAACATGCTTCAAATTGCTGAGTGAGTAGTACTCAGTGCATCAGTGTGTCAGTGTACTTTATGTGTCTGGTTATTTGTCTCTCTCTATAGCGAATGGCCATCATTGAATGCTGCCCGTCTGCTATTTTCCCCCCAGTCTCAATTTACATCCCCCATATAGCACATGCCATATGTGGTAATTCATTTGACAGAGCCAAAAATTGTACTCTTCAGGACTGATGGAAGGCTGTGATCATAGCCTCACCATCCTTCACCGGATCCACATCCTCTATACTTTCCTCCTATTCATTTGGTGTGTGTGTGCGTATCCGCATGCACTCCGTGAGTGGCGAGATGCTATTACCGTACATATGAGAACACAAAAGGACTAAATTGAACACGGACTATAAATAAAAAAAAAAAAGAGTGGAACTGTAGGAGAAATAAGTGTTTTTCATCACACTGATTTGATAATTGGATGGAGAGGCTGATATGCTGTTAAAGATCTGAAGGATATAAAGTGCTGTAGAGAAGAAGAAGACGAAAAACCCGATATCTCGTAATGAGCCTGCATCCGCCTGTCAGTTCACGGAAACGACAGATTCTAGACATTCTCTGTTGGATGGACTCGTACCTTTCCATAGCAATATCACAATCACATTGTAATGGAATTGTTCTCAGTCACAACGTGCGCATTAACACGTCATTTTTATCACACATGCTTGCATAACATTGCATTGTACTTTGATTTCATAACAGCAAATTGCAAAAATTCATTCCTCTGGTCTGCTGCTGCAAGAGGCTGAGCAAATCAGTTTACAACAAAATGTATGCAATACATCACAGGTTCATATTAAAACACTACCTGTGATGCTGTAACTCAAATAGTAATTTATCTTAATCATCTAATATTTCACTTTGAGCTGCTGATGCAAAGGGAATAGGATGTGTGTGTGTGTGTGTGAGAGAGAGAAGGAATCAGTAGACAGTGGAGGTGTGAGAATGAAAGGGGTGCAGGGCTGTGGGATAACACTCGCATCTGCATATCAAAGATGCCGTGGAGAAAAATGATGAGAATAAAAAATGTAAAATACGGAGAATGTATGTATCTACCGAGTGTGATGTAGAATCTTATGGGAGCAAGTCATTCAGGGGACAAAAATACCTTTCTTTTTGACAAAAGACACAGTGGATTTCGATAAGCGGAGCGGGTACTTTGGAGAGATGACATGCAGTAATACACATGTTTAATTAGAGGCGCGGGGAGTCAAGTATAATACTCCTGTGTGCTTAGCTTGTCTGGTTAGACTTAGTGTGATGAATAGCTCGAGAAAAATCTGACTTTCAAAATGTTAAGTGAAATAAATTTGATCAAAGATGGGACGGGTGATGCATACTAAATACCTTCTGGTGAACAATAAATAGCTTTTTTCCACCCCCAATTTGGGTTCAATCATGGATTCAGAGAGTAACTTTTCTTTTTCCTTTCTCATCCTGCCCTCTCCAATAACTGCTGAAGTGTGTACAGTATAGGTCGGTTTGCATAAATGCTTTCGGCGCTCCGTTTCAGATGCACTCTGCACCCACAGACACACGTGTTATTTATCCAAAGAGGCGCATCAGCCGGGGAAGTGCACTTCGCCTGTCATCCGCATGTAATCAGTGAAGTGTGCCTCTAACTCCGGGGGAACACGATAAGTGCGACGGAGTATGCATCTCGCAATTAGCATGGAAATTTTTCTAGCTTCCAGGAGCAGGTGCAAATTGCACAGGTGTAATAAAATGAAAGTTGAGGTGCGGGGAGGGGAAATGTGGTTTGGCGTCTTGTATTTTACAGGAATGTCAGGGCAGACGGAGTGTAAGTGCACCGCAAAGACAGATGCAAGGCAGCAGCACTGATCTAGGAGATAAATAGCCACGATATCTGACCAATTTATGAAGCCAGACAAAAGGGTGGATGGAGAGCCGTAGCTGAGTAGTCATTACATTTAAACTTGGTGTTCAGTGAGTGGAAGTATTGCCCTTCTTATAAAATATTTATTGAGTGCATCTGACTGCAGTTACCTTGAGCTTGTAGGGGGACACATCTATCTATAAAGATTATAAGATTAGCCTCTATTACAATTTTATGAGAAGTCTAACAGACAAAGAAATCAATTTTCTCAGACGGATGTTAATTAAATGTTTTGTAAGCTTGTTACTTAGTTAGTGAGTATTTATTTTGCAGCATTAAAGCATTTTGATGTAGATTGGTGATGTACGTACAACCAGTGAGTCTGAGAAGTGAAGCCAATGCTGAAGTGCCTTAAACCTGCATTCTTTCTAACTCCTCTGGTTGCAAAAAGAAGGCTATAAGCAACTTAGATGTGGGTCAGTAGGGGACTACTACGCCTACTATGTTGTAAAAGTGAAAGTGAAACTTAAAAGCAACATATTCTAACACTTTAGGTGTAGGCAACAATGAACTTCTTTCATTTTAGGCAACAAAACCACTTAGTTAAGTTAAGGGAAAGACATCATGTTTTGGCTTAAAAACATGAAACTACATTTCAAAAGTGAAACCTAACACTACCCATTGTTGGTCTCGCATGGGATGCAAACTCTGGTCTCCTGGGTGAAAACCCAGCAATCCACAAACCAATGGGTGACATCATGGTGACTACGTCCACTTCTTATATAAACAGTCTATGTGTACGACCTATCCAACCACCGACGGCATCTTTTGTGCGATACACAATGTGTGTCTGTCAAAGAACAAAATGAAACAGCAGCACTATTTCTAAATTCCATGTGCATGTATTGAACTGTGAATCTTGCAGCAGAAGAATAAAAGGGAGTTGGCAAAGTGTGGATGGGACCAGAGAGATGCTGGGTGTTGACTGAGACCTCGCTACAATGGTTCAAGACTGGACAAAAGTGGGGCAATCACTAAAAATGCTGAAAATGGAAAAGTTAAGCACTTGTGTGACTTTTTCCCTCCATTGTTACAGGCTGATGTATACTTATTTTTTAGGGGCAAGTTTTTAAAGGTCCCATATTGTGCTCATTTTCAGGTTCATACTTGTATTTTGTGTTTCCACTAGAACATGTTTACATGCTGTAATGTTAAAAAAACAACTTTATTTTCCTTATACTGTCTGCCTGAATATACCTGTATTTACCCTCTGTCTGAAATGCTCCGTTTTAGTGCATTTTAACGGAATTGCAGCGGAATTGCGTTACTATAGGCAACAGTTTGGGTCCGTGTTTACTTCCTGTCAGCTGATGTTATTTACATCCACTGCAACAGGAAATAAACTGGGACACATTTAGAATGTTTAAAACCGTGTAATGGTCTAAATATTATATATTTGTGACATCACAAATGGACAGAAATCGGCTTGTTTCAAACGCACAATTTCTGAATAGGGGTTGTGTGTTTTTCTCCGTATATTGAGTGTTTTGATAGTTTAACAGTATTTATAAAGCACTTAAAACCTGCTTTATAATATAAAAGACATGAAAATCTAACTTTTTTAAAATATGGGACCTTTAAGCAAAAACAGTTGAAAACTGCAAGAGGCCAAACATGTCTGTCAATTCACAATGACATTAACTGATATGTTTCCCCCCAGCGTGCCATGTACTCTGTGTACTTCCCCCCATATAAAGAAGCTCTGATCGCTCATTGCTTGTCTCATGGCTGCCGAGGTGTTTGACTAGTTTAAACCTGTCGTGTGTATATTACCCCACCAGAGCCCTGGGCTTGAGCGCAAATCCCCTTTACTGGTCTTAGTTTGATGTAACCCAGTGTGTAAAGCTGGAGTCTGGAGGCAGAAGACCCCGCTGGGCTCTCTACTGCTCGAGGGCAAATGGATCAAGACTGTCAGCTTCCCCCCTGGTTTCAAAAATACTCAAAGTGTGCCTTTGTTTCATCTGTCAAACTGTGCCCTGTTTGGTGTATTAACGGGTACTCCCCAACTGGTTTAGCCTCTTGAACCTTTGGGGAGGCTCTTCGTCTCTTTCCCATATTAGACGTGTCAGTCATTTACAAATTCTCCTAAGATGGATTTTAAGCCCCTTTTAGCCCGTAGCTCTGTTGGTGATCAAAGTTAGTAATCCCCCCTTTAAATGCTATAGCTCTTTATGTCAGTCCTAGCTCTAAAGTGTTCCACCTCACGACGTGCGGTTCTTCAGTACAAACCAAATGTCGAGACAAGTCAGGGAGGTGCCGTATGCTCTGCTAAACAGCTTGAAACCTCTTCAGTGCATTCCCAATCTTATGTAAATATTTTTTTTTATTCTATGAGAATGATCTGTGTTTATTGGCCATCTTTTAAAAATAACTCAACACATGCAGCAGCCGGACGCTTCCTACTACTCAAGAGGTGGGAGGTAGTTTAACCGCTTCATAAAGGCATCTTCAAGGACACACGCAAGTAAATAGTAAATAAATTCAACTTAATGTCATCTATAACTACTTCACCTGACAGATATTCATATGAAGAATACAATAATATGAAGGCAGAATTGCACTTTTCAACACTAAATGCTACTATGAGGAATTATGTGAAATTGCTGTACCTGACTTATCGTACATTTCTGAGAGAACACTTCACAAAAGCAGCTTTCCAATGGATTCAAAGAGTGACTTTAATCGCATGCATTACTGTTTCTTTTTTTTTTGTGGCTCCTTTGAAGAAAAAATATGGACGTCTTGTGATAAAAGTCACAGCGCAGCACTGTAGACAAAGAAAACACTTACAAAAGGCCTCTCTGTGCATAATGAAATCTCATTTGATTACACCCAATGAAATTCACCATGCAGTCATATAAAATCAGTAGGCGACCTCCGGTTCTGAGAGGTGCATTTAACTTTCATTCTCTCTAACAGCCAGCAGGGGGCGACTCCTCTGGTTGCAAAAAATAAATCTGATTGTACAGAAGTCTATGAGAAAATGAGCCTACTTCTCACTCGATTTATTACCTCAGTAAACATTGTAAACATGAGTTTATGGTCTCTAGGGCTGACCCGAATGCTTCGAAGCTTCAACTGTTGCCATGGTAATCGACTTCTAAATCAGAATTCAAATGTAGTAGTTCCCCTAGTTGGGAACTGATTCAGCATAGGCTGGAAAAATGGGGAGGGAACAATAAGCTGCATGTAGGCAGGTTAAACAATCATACATCATATAATGAGAGAAGTATAGAAGTAAATATATAAATAGCAGTTTCAGTGACAACATCCATGTTCATCTATCAAAAATAATTTGGTAATAATAGTGATAAATACATCCAACATCCAAATATCATAAGATCTCCCAACTATGTGAGGTTATTTAAGAGGATGCGAGTCTCAGATCTGTTTGACTCTGATGAAGACGCAGTTGGCGCCAACACGTTAGTCTTTAAATTAAGTCTTAAATCTGTGTGCTCCAGTGTATGTATGTTGGACCTGCTCTCTGAAGTCTCCTTTTATCATCATTAACACAAATTTCTGAAAGAGAAAACTTTGTTAAAGTGGCATTAGGCAGCATATTTTTGGCATCATTGGGCAAAAATCCCATAATAACCTTTCAGTATATTGTAATTCAAGTGTTCTGAGAGATAACTAAACTTCTGCTCCTCCTCATGGCTCTGTTTTCAGGCTTTAGAACATCTAGCCCGTGACGGGAGACTTTGACCAATCACAGGTCATTTCATTGAGAGAGAGCGTTCCTATTGGCTGTGCTCCGGTCATGTGACCGGAACTTGCCGTTCCTTCACCAGATTTCACAACGGCGGCAGCGTCACAAACTTTCTCATTTGACAGCTAAACCGTACACTACAAGATGATTCTGAAAACATTTGAAGTGAGAAATAGGCATTAACGTAACAGAATATTGATTCATATTTGATCAGCGCTGCCTAGTTTGACCATTTGGTCGAAGTTCGCGAGTGATTGACAGCCGGCTCTCATAGATGACAGATGGATAGCGGACCTCAGATCAGCTCTTTCTGCTTGTTTTCCTCCGGTATGTAAAATCTTGCAGATGCCGTTAGGAGCACCGGAGGACACAGAGGAACATGATTTTTTTCAGGTTACCTGTTTCATGTACTACTGTCACAGTATAGCGACTGTTTTATAAAAATAACTTTTTTTAATCATATTTGCTCCAATCTTGCCTACTGATGCTTTAACACAAATTTCTGAAAGTGAAAACTAAGTTAACTTGTTCTCTATTTCAATGCAAGCTGTATTCGGTGTGCCATGCATGCTGTAGAAACCCTGAATCAAAACAATATATGGTACAGAGGGACCCTGAGGGCTCACAGCGGACGCATCATGTGGCTGCGTTAAGCCAAGCACATCTACCGTGACCCATAGGTCAGAACCGATGAAAAGCATTTCATGGTTACTTGGAAAAACTGCATGTGTATGTGTGAAAAAATAAAAGACAGACAAAGAGACAGCTGGCTGAGTGTGTTTTTGCGCGTGTGTGTGTGATGTATTTGTGCATAGATAGACCCTCATCATCTCTCTGTGATTACAGGCGCATTTCTCCACAAACAGCATGTGACTTATCAGAGTGAGCCAGGTTTTCAGAGGGCTGACAGTTTAGGAAGAACCCGCATTGGGATAAGTCTCAATCCTCACTCAGCCATCACTGTCTCATCCCCTTCTCACACTCTCTCACACACACGCACACACATCTGTGCAAACACAGATGCGGCACCCCGACGGCAAACCCCCGACTACTGATTTCTCGGAGCTGCCCCGCTGAGCTCTCAAGCCTTTCTATCTCTCCGGCAACCCAAAACTGATAAAAGGACGACCGCTGCTCCTGATGCGGTGTGTGTCTTCGGAGACGCAGAAAAGATGTTAAGATGTGAAAACAACAGGTCTCAAAGGGAAGATTGTCGGTGTAATCTACACCGGCAGAAATAATAAAATAATGCTTTTTCAGACAGAGTTGAGACAAAAAAGACAAAAAGAATAGAAATGATTCATAACACAAGACAACAATCTAAATCAGATTAAAGAAAAAAGAAAGAACAATACATTGCATTGCCACTAACAATAGGAAAAAAATGTGCTCTGACGACCAGCGTGCATCTGTGCAAAAGTGTAAATGTGTGTACACTAGTTACCGGAAGGTCATTTGGAATATCTGTCCCAAGTTGACTTGCTGGGTTTTGTTGTTGTATCCATGCAGCATCTCACCAAACAGGGTGTCATTGAAGCGGACATCCTGCCTTGGGCATTTTGGTCCCTCACAGTTGTCTGACAGCAGGAGGCAGGAGCGCCCGTCCCCTGCCAGCTTGTACTCCTGCACACACCTGATGAGAAGGGCAAAAGCTGTCAATGTAACGTACAATATGTAATATATGAAATGATACATATATGCATAGCTGATGGCAAGAGCATTAGAAGATGAATTGTGGCATAAATCCCTACATAGTGGTTCCCCTTTTACGACTTTAATCTACAAATTTGCGATTCAGGAAGAGAAAACTACCAATATCTTAGCCCTATTCTTCAGCATTTCTGACATCTGTAGAGCACTTACCACCGATCTACGGACAGCACCCACCCAGCTGAATACAAACACTAGCAGTCAGAATTAGGGCTGTCAAAGTTAACGCGATAATAACTCGCAAATCTGTTTTAACGCTACTAATTTCACAACTTGCAAAGTTTCAGGTTGTAGTGGGCTCAGTTTTAAAGCTAGAGTGAAGAGACTGGCATCATATGAAAGTAGAAAACCTAAGGTACCAATGTCATACGAACTTGTTGGAAAGGAGGCTTAAAAAAACGCTCCAAATTAAATTTTTGCGTGGAAAAACTGTCATGGCCATTTTCAAAGGAGTCATTTGACCTCTGACCTCAATATATGTGAATGAAAATAGGATCTATGGGTACCCACGAGTCTCCCCTTTACAGATATGCCCAGTTTATGATAATCACATGCAGTTTGGGGCAAGTCATAGTCAAGTCAGCACACTGACACACTGACAGCTGTTGTTGCCTGTTGGGCTGCAGTTTGCCATGTTATGATTTGAGCATATTTCTTTGTTAAATGCAGTACCTGTGAGGGTTTCTAGACAATATTTGTCATTGTTTTGTGTTGTTAATTGATTTCTAATAATAAATATATACATACATTTGCACAAAGCAGCATATTTGTTCACCCCCATGTTGACAAGAGTATTAAATACTTGACAAATCTCCCTTTAAGGTACATTTAGAACAGATACAAAATGTGTGATTAACCACAATTAAATATTTTAACAGCCCTAGTCAGAATTTGTCCAGGCAGTGCAAAAGCAAGGTTGTCAAAAACAAATCTGGCTTTTATTGTTGTAAGCTTTGGCTAAAATGTCTTTTAACATTCGTGCAGCAGTGAACTCGCCACTGTCATTGTAGAGACTGTGGACACAAGCTGGAAACACATTCCAATGGCGAATACAGCGGACTGTGCAATCAGTCACAATTATCATAATCTCCTCCATTTATCTGGGTATCTGCTGCTGTCGGCTGGCGCTGAAGTTTGGCCTCATGCAGTCGGTCAGGTCTCAGCGCCTCAGTGGGAAAGAGGACACTGCCGTTATTGGCAACGCTGTCCTGAAAATGCAGCAGAACCTGGTGGAGCTGTGTGTTCCTGCTGCATGAAGGCAAAAGCCATTTCTTATTCCGTAAACCAAAAGGTTTGCTCAACCACAGACCATCACTAACTATGCCATGCAGTATGCTGTATTAATGTCACGGCTTGACCCACGCCATTGTGCAACAGCGACAGCTAGAGCCATTTGCATGTCACAGAGGGTGTGCACACCGATGGGATGACAATACTCTTGACTGACAAAAACAAATTCATCCTCCCCAGATACCCTCATTGAAAATCAATTGTACTGATGGCATTAGGGGAAAGTGGACATTGCTGCAAATTGCATTTTGTTGTTGGCCTGTTCACCCATAGTGTAAAGGAGTTAAAGATGTTCTGGGAGCCATCTCTCACTGTAGACCTGACACATCTCAAGGAGAATTAGGATATCCTTCACCTGTCAGCCTGCTCCTTCTGTTGAGTTCCCACTTGCCAGAAAACCCCAAAAGTGGGCCCCAATGACATATGAATAAAGCGACCTGCAACCAGGGTTATTATAGTACACTAAAACTGAAACTAAAACAAATAAGCGGTGAAAAATATATATAAACTGAAACTAAATAAAAACTAAATCCTTTAAGAAATTGAAACGGTATTGCATGGGTAAAAAAAACTAATACAAATTTAAATAAAAATCAACCTAAATTCATTTCAGTTTGTTCTTTTTTAGCTTTAATTTATCACTACTGAAAAAAAGGAGACAGCATGAATATCCATCAACTCTCGTGACCTTGAAACGGAACGGATTTGATCTTCCAGGAGACGCCGCTGTGCAACTGCTTCACTAAATTAGCACGGAGATTAAACAATAAACACTATGACTGTTCCTACACAGTTCTCCAACCATGTATCTTGTCTGTACACTATATAGCTACATACTTCTGAGACATTATACCTGGCCCAAACAAGAATAAACTAAAACTACTATAAAACTAAATATAAAAAAAAAACTAAACCTTTCTGAAAAACTGAAACTAAACCAAATCTAGCAAAAATTAACAAATTAATGATGAAAACTAATTGAAAAATTCAAACATATTATAACCTCGTTGCAATGTGGCATGATCGATGTTACTAGATCAGCATTTGGTTACCAGATCGGTACTATATCTCCAAACTCCATACTTGGATTCTTCTACACTTACAGTCTTAGAAGTAGAAGTAGAAATCTCCTCAAAGATGACAGACGCGATGGGAGAGAAAGTAGAAAGCGTGTTGCAGTAGTGCAAAGAAGATTTCTGCTGTGAAATTCCACCGACAAGCATGGAGCAAACAGCCCAAACCTATTGATCCATAGAGGGATGTTGCATAAGAGGTGAAAGGTAATGCTGGTACAATGGCGTGGAACATGATTTTCTTGCTACACATTAGTAAAAAAGATATCTAGTTCTCAGGAAGGTGCTCAAAAAGCTTCCCCCCAGTTCACATACAGTACAGTGTATCAGCTTAGTGGAACATGTGTGGGGTGAGGAAGAGGGTGAGAAGGTGGATGTATCGCTGAATAATTTACAGGAAGTAAAGTAAATTGGTTCAAGATTCAGGTTTAATCCTTGATGCACCTTTTTGAAAACCTGCTTTGATAAATCCAAGCTTCTCTACAGATAAATGTGGTAGACGGATACATCCTAATAATTGATGTAGATACTACTGGTATTTGTACTATTTAATCTGTCTACACGTATATATGAAAGCGTTTCTAATGGCGTGTTCACAGCAAGAGCTAAGCAAACTTTTTGGGCAGCGCAATTACATACAAAGAGGCGAATAGACGCAAAGTTGCTCTGGGCGAAGAACCGAGAACATGCAAAATTTGCGCCATTTGTGTATTCACCATGGGTGTATTAAAAAACTGGATACAGTGTTGGCGGCGGGGCCCCGGTCAAATCCCAGCAAGATGCGTATATGTTTGGGTTCATACCGCAGTAGCGACGTGTGGCTTGTGGTAGATACATTCAGTGAAATGGCGCTGTATGTGAATACAGCTCGCGGCCAGGTGATGTTATGAACCCAGACACATCGGTGTTTGGTTTTCTGACATATCTGGGACTTCCACAACATTTACAAATCAGCAACGGTGGTTAATTCTTCCATGGTTGATGGCGGAAATGGCGGAAAAAATAAAAGTTCTTGGTATCTATGGAGACAAGCTCCTTCTCCTTCTCCTTCTCCTCTCCGGCGCGTCCAGTGCGAAAGAACAGAAATGATAGCGGCGTTCCACCTCGTAAAGCGAGGTGAAAATTTTGCTTCGCTCTTGGTCTCTGATCAGAGTTGGCCAGCCAGGTAACAGGAGTGAGGGAAGAAATCAATAAAGCGTAGTATATACAGTAAAGCATAGCTTTTATATATGTAAAGCACTTTGAATTGCCTTTGTGTATGAAATGTGCTATATAAATAAACTTGCCTTGCCTTGCCTAGTATCGCAATAATATTTTGCGTGGCAATATTGTATCGATACACGCACGTCAGGTATCAAAACTTGTATTATATTAACTATTAACCTCTTAACGCTCCAAAGTCACGGTACATTTTAACTGGCATGGTCAATTCCAAAAGGGTCCCTTTACCTCTGACCTCAAGATATGTGAATGAAAACTCTGAGATAAACAGAGTGAAAACTGTATCTCATTAGATAAAACAGATGTAATAAATCACAATATATCTTATCACAATATGTTTAAAATTACAATAAGATCATATCGTGACTTAAGTGTTGTAATCAAATCGTCTCGTGGGGTCTCTGGTGATTGATATTGATATTGTAAAACATCAATAGCACATGTAATTATATTAAAACAATACTTTTTTCATGTGTAATCCTGGGCAAAATGTCTTTCATCACATATAGATTTGATCTGGTGATTACACACTGGTTATTTGCCATTTGCATATCTCATTTGCTTCCTGTGAGTATTTGCCTGAGGAAGAATTTCTTGATTGAAATATCACTCACGGAGCCTATTTCGCGAGGAAGCTTTATTCCCCCGCCCGCGGACACCTTTCAATTTATTTACTGTTAGTTATTCTCACCCGCAAAACATGAGCACGTTGCTGGAGCTGGGGTCATCTTCGAGGGGCACGAGCTGCTGGAGACACAGCTGTTCGCAGCCTCCATTGAAGCCATCCGTGCAGTCAATGCCCCTAGAGTAGTCATAGCAACCTGAGCCATCCTTCATTGGCCTCAGCCCCTCAGGACACTGCAAGAAAAAAGAGAGATGGAGAAAGGAGGAGAGGTGGTGGGTGGGAGATGTGGAGAGAGGGTGAAGAGGAAGGCATAAATTAGGGAGAGTGAAGAAGAGAGTAAGGCGCAGAGGTCAGCGTGTGCATTCTAATCAGGATGAGGCGGCACCGAGGAGGCGAAGATAGTACGATGAGAGAGGAGGAGCGGGCAGTGGGATACTGAGGAATTCAAAGATAGGGGAATGAAAGATGGCAATTATCTTATTTTGATAGGAGACAGAAAAACACAAAGGTCTTTATGTGATTAAAGATATGAGACACTGCGAACTGGCAGCTCGGAATCATCCTCGCAGCTCAGCTCACTACTCGAGATCTGTGTTTGTATTCTTTCATGCCAAACACAACTCCACACGTGTTACGCTCTCCTGGTGAGACTCCACACTGACAGGTGGAAAAGAGTGGCGGGGGGACTCCGTGTTTATCGGAGGAGACATGGGATGTCTACACCTTCCCATGTCCAACAAGGAGCGCAAGCAATGACAAAAGAATTTAGTGTGTGGGGAGTTGTCAAAAATTGGAGTAGAAAAGGGGAACAATTCACTTAAAAAGCTGAGTAAATTAGTGATGTTAGATATTATAATATAATATTCATACTCAGAAGCTCAAAATGTGGGCATTTTGAGACTGATCAGTGTAGTCATCGGTGAAGGTTGGGTAATTAAAGGGGCATATCATACTCATTTCTAGGTTCATACTTGCTAATTCGTTTTAACGCCACTAATTTCTTTAAGGGCAGTGTAAAGCAAAATTCAGAGATTTTGTTTCTAAACACATTATAAATGTTGGGAAATGATTACTGAAGACATGTGCAAAGGCCGTGAACACTGTAGTACTGGATTGTGGACTGTTTTTTGCCAGTTTTGTGTTCATGATTTTTTTAGGCGGGGCTGAAATCATGGCTCGATGACGCACTGGAGTCTTCCTAAACATAACTCTCTGATCACTGCTCTGATTGGCTTGCGAGAAAAATATGTTGCACCTTTGCAAACGTACTTCTCAAGCCGTGGGCGGTATATTCTAATGAGCCTTCTGTTACAGTTCATCATTCAGTTTTACCAGCAAACAAAACAAATCACATTCACCTGAGCGCACACACGCACGCACGCACGCACGCACACAGGCACACAGGACAGAAATGTGAAAGGGAACACTGGATCCAATGTTCTTACTTCCGATTGGCTAATTTACTTTACAGCATTACATTTAAGAGGTGTTTTTTTTTTTTTCTTTTTTAACCAATTAAATTTCCCTCAGCTTTAGAAATACTAATTAAGCATAAATGCAACAACAGCAGATGCATTCTATAACAAAGCTGAACTCCATTAAAAATTTAATTTTACAAAACATTAATAACTTGTAGACTTAATAGCCTACTGTTCACGATTCGGGTTGCATTATCCATCTCGGATGTAAACAAAAAGATTGATACGCAAACAAAACAAAGAGGTCACACATGGGGAACTTTTCTCCTGACTCAGCTTATCTGAGGCAAAATGCTGTTAATGATAATATTTATTTAATATTCTTATAAGCAATTTGCATATGATTTAGTGCATTTTAAACACTTTCCTGCTATATTGTTTTGAATTGTTCCTTTAGTAAGCCGTGATCTTTCTTTCTTCTTTCACTCAGGATTATGTTTATGCCTCATGACATGCGACTATTTTTTCATACTCTACAGTGATTTTATGGTGAAAAGAGGAAAAAAAAAAAAGCTTTGAGCGCAGCGTGTACTGCAGGGCTGGAGAGGCTGGCAACTGTAAAATGAACATGCAATCAGAAAAAATATATATGCATCATAAATAAACCATAAGTGTTTACGGTAGAGACGGCGCACTCAACCTGTAAAGATATGATCAAGAATCTTTTATTGACACTGACAAGAGCAGCATGTTGTGCTCCGTGCTTCATCAGACTCATTTAGTGATTTTATGATATTTTTTTTGTCAGTGTAATATTATAGGTATTGCTTTAAAGCTGTAGTCGCTAACTTTGAGTTAGTTATTTTCATAAAACTGTCACTATATCCTGACAGTAGAGCATGAGACAGATAATCCATGAAAAAAAATCATGATCATCTGTGTCTCCTGTCTCCTAGGGCTCCTAATGGCATTTGCGAGATTGCACTCCCCAAAGGAAAACAACCAATCAGGGCCGAGCAGTCTCTGGGTAGCTGTCAATCACTCCTTGCAAAACTCGCAAACTCCGATCAAACGATCAAACTAGGCAGCTGATTAAAATGTGAATCCAGATTCTGTTACTGTGATGCCTATTTCTTAGTTTTCTCCGTCCGGTAGGCAGTGCTTGGTTTTGGCTCGACTGTTTTCAACATGGCGGCCGTGTCACAAACGTTCTCATTTTACAGCTAAACTAGGGTGACCATATTTTCAAACCCCCAAACCGGGACACTTAAGTGTACCGCGCGCACGGGCACGGGCACGCGCACGCGCACGCGCACGCGCTAATGTGCACGCACCATAGGCGTTTTCATCAGGATGGCTAACTTGGCGCACCTGTGGCGCATTTGAGCACGGAGTGGGGTCAGAAAGAAGGTATTATCATAGGTGGGGGCATTAGCGACAATCATGACTCATCACATTCACTACATTCACCCCCTTTAATCACAGAACTATCCCCCTCATGACACACTGACAGTTTGGGAGTCCTGTAGAGAGTTTCCCTCAGAGGAAACGTATTGTTATCTGGGCCTACGTACATTACTTTTCAACTCGTTTTGTCTCAGACTACTATAATTAAAATTATGGAGCTCAGACCACATTTTGGCCAGGATGGAGACACCGTCCGGGTGAAAGACGGAATGGCCGGTCTTAAGGGAGTTATAAGAAGAGCGAAATGCCTGTTGATGCGCAGAAGGAACTGTGTAGAATAATTAATCAAAACGACATGTTTGATGTGCACATAAGCACAGAGGGGTTCTGTGGATCAAAACTACACTAAATGTAAGCAGCAAATATCTGTTGCGTCCGTGCATAATTGTGGCTTGACCGTGCGCAACACCACTCTCTATAGAGACTGCAGCGGTGTGCTGTGCTGGCTCTTTGTATACCTATCTCATGGGCACAAATTAATTAATGGTGTTTAATTAATTAATGAGTGGAACATGATAAACGTCTATGTAAATATTATATTATTGTTTTAGTTGTTTTGAAAACCGGGACAATGTTTTAGTGACTGTTGAAAACCGGGACATTTGAGTGATTTACAGATATGTGTCGGGACTCGGGACACGTCAGCTTGAAACCGGGATTGTCCTGGACAAACCGGGACGTGAGGTCACCGTAAGCTAAACCGTACACTACAACATGTTTCTGAAACCATTTGAGGTGAGAAATAGGCATTACAGTAACAGAATATTGATTCATATTTGATCAGCGTTGCCTAGTTTGACTGTTTGGTCGGAGCTTCACAAGCAGTGATTGACAGCTCCGTTAGAGACTCCTCGGCTCGGGTTAGTCGTTTTCCTTTGGGCAAATCTTGCAAATGCCATTAAGATTTTTTTTTTTCACAGATTACCTGTCTCATGCACCACTGTCAGGATATAGTGACATTTTTATAAAAATAACTTTTTAGCATATATGCTCAAAGTTACATACTGTAGCTTTAAGTGTTACTGTCAGAGGATCTCTAAAGAAAGTGAATAATCTGTTTGCTAGTTGAACACCACATAATACACTACTATTCAACCTCAGACTGTCAGCGTGATATTCATATTACTATTACATCTTAGTTCCCACACCCAACACGGCGGTGATATACAGTATTGCAGTAATGAGAGATTCCATTCCACTGCATTTCAACTCATTGCTCTGTAGTGTTATTGTAGACCGTGCCAGTTTACCACCATTAAAGTAGAGGCCCGGGTGTGAAACAATTATATCTAGAAGATGTGTTCAAGTGTTGACGGTGCAGTGGCGTCTTGAAAGAAAAAGGGAAGACAACCGTGTATATAGAAGCCACATCAAGAAGCTTTTAAAGTCAATTTCTCCCCTTGCGAGAGAATCTGAGATTCACAGTTTGGTAACGTGTCATTGCTCTGACTGTCATGTTATATATTCTATCCTACTGAGTGAGACATCGGATGCTAGAAAACGGCACTTATTTACCATTCCCTGAAAGGTAGAGATAGCTGCTGCTATTAACATTTCATATATGCTGGAGCTCAAATCCAGCAATCTATACACACTCAGACATCAGCCACAAGAAGATGTCGTTTTTAACAACCGGCACATCACTTTTCTCAGAGCTACAGGTGCTGCTGTGATTTCTCCTTCGTGAGTATCGACGTAACGGTTCTGTTGGTTTAAAATGAAGAACGGCGAGAGACTCTGAAAGTGTTTCACAGTTTGCAGAGCACTGTTCACCACTTTCACTGACTCATCTGCGATTCCTCGTGTTCTGTGTGTGCCTGTGCACGTGGGATTGATGGTGGGTGTGTGAGGTGTGATGACACAAGATGCTCTCGGTACAGTAGGTGTTGGGTGTATTTCTGCTGCTTACAAAAATAAAGTCAGCCCACCGTTGCTCGAGGTTCAGACTGTTTAACAAGCGTGTTGTATTTATTATTTGTTTTGTGGGAGAAAAATATGAATCAAGAAACACAAAAGAGGGGTTGTGTTGGTGTTAGAAGAGCTCTAGAATAAGTGTTTTCCCCTGATCTCAGTAGTCAAATGACTTCAGATAAACCAGTTAAATCCAGTTGAAAGTTAAAATGATTAAATTTGAGGTAGAGCTGGGTGTAGAGCCAAAATCTATCACGATATAGGTCATTTCATCTCTCGATAATGATATACCGTATATCACAATATAGCATATTTTCTGGTAATTCAATAAATAAATAGTATACAAGATAACCACATGGCATTGTTGTAAACTCCTGTGTGAATTAAATACTTAACAAATGAAAAGTACTAGTATTTTCTCATTTGAATGACTTGAGTGCAAAATGAACATAACAGTCTGAAGTGAAATTATAGAGTAAAAAGGAATAAAGACAGGCCTATAGCCTATATAGCAATAGAATGAATATAGAAAAACATACCGTATATGATAGCTCTATTCACTGAATTGGGGTCATCAGGTAAGAGGGGGAATTATATGGAGGTGGTGTATGTTGTAGAGCTGCAACGATGAATCGGTTCGTTGTCAACTATTAAATTAATCAGCAACTATTTTGATAATCGATTAATCAGTTTGAGCAATGTTTTAAAGGTCCCATATTCATTTTCAGGTTCATACTTGTATTTTGTGTTTCTACTAGAACATGTTTACATGCTGTAATGTTAAAAAACAACTTTATTTTCCTCATATTGTCTGCCTGAATATACCTGTATTTACCCTCTGTCTGAAACGCTCCGTTTTAGTGCATTTCAATGG
>CAKAOH010021027.1:88448-110135 GCA_916701665.1 Sebastiscus tertius | reverse complement strand
ATGTCATTAATTGTAGCAAAAATAATATCAAAAATAAATGTAGGCATTAGTTAATTGATAAAATGTGACATCAATTGATATTTCTGTTTTAATTTCCTTCTTTATTTATTTATCTTTGTATTAATTCACGTATTTATTTACTCTCCTGTTTTTCCCTTTATTTATTTGTGTATTTTTTTGTATTTATTATTGCATTTTTTGTATTTATTCATTTAAAAAAATATTCATTCATTTTTGCACTTATTTTTTTATTTATTTTATGTTTATTATGTTTATCTATTTATTTATTTGTGTATTTATTTTTTATTGTTTTTTGAATTATGTATTTATTTTTAAATGTATCCATTTATTTATGTATTTATGCACGATTTTCCTTATTTCTCACCCTAAATTTATTTATTTATGTATTCTAGCATATAATAAAATAAATTATATTAAAATTAATTGGTTTCAGTTAAAAAAATCTGTCCTATTATGATTGGTCCCCGCTGCTCGCAACCGCCCACCTCAGTTTTACTGGATGGAAATTATGGAAATGGCACACTATAATTAAGGTTGTGGTGTGTGTAGTGGGACATAATGTATGCTGATGAGAAGAGTAGCTTGTGATGATTCAAAACCTGCCCATGTTTTTACTTTATGTCACTTTTACTTTTTCCATGCCAGCCAAAAGAGTATTAAATAGAACGATTTTATAGAATGGTTTTTCATACATTGTTAGGTTTTTTTCCCACAGTCTTGACCTCCCAAAGTAGAATGACATTGTTGATATATATTATTTATCAGTGTTTATAAGATGGATAGGTAGAGGACAGTGAAATTAATGATATACATTAAGAAATCCATATCACAACAATAATGTGGAAGCAATGAGGCCAGATTTATTTAGCCAAGTTCACACGTACATGGAATTTGACTCTGGTTTTATGCAGCTCTCTCAGTGAACTTACATAGAATAGAGGAACAATAACGACCAACAATAAAATAAGAACACAATAAAACGTCTATATGCAAATGTCAAGTGTTGATATTAATACATTTAGTGATTTATGAAGGTCAACTTGTGGTAGACATTTACTTTCACTTTCACAACATCAGGCTCAATAAATAGGAAGGGATGTCTCAAATAGATTTTATTTAATTGTATTCTAATGACGTATATCTATTGATTTTTTTAACATTTGATTGTGTTATTGTTGTAATTTTTAGACTTTTCGTCTCTCTTAGCAAAATTTGATTTATTGTCTTTTGTTTTGTTTTTTCCTATGTGATTATTATGTATGTACATACACTGTATATACATAATGATAATAATAATAATAATAATTATAATCTGATATACATGAAAAGTCCACTTTATTGTCTACGTCAAAACGGGTTAATAAATAAGGAAAATCACATACAAATACATAAATAAATAAATGCATAAATACAAAAATAAATACATGCATTTAAAACTAAATAAGTAATGCATAAATAAATAAATGTAAAAAATAATAAAATTAAATACATAAATAAATAAAATGGAAAATTAAACGAAAGAGTAAATACATAAGGGAGTTAATAATTAAATTAAAACAAATATTGTGTAAATACAGTCTAAAGTGTAAATATTACACACACTTATTGGCCTTCGTGCCACGTCTTATTCAAAGATCCATATTTATTCACATTCATCTTGTATAATATGACTAAAAGACAAAGCGATCTGTCATTTTACACCCATTATATGAGTGTGGTCTGAGGCTGGGAAGCAGCAGGCGTGTTACAACTTGGAAAGCATCCTCTCCATGCTTTCACATCAAACAAGTCCTACTAGCTGCTGGGTGGAGCTTTGACCAACTGATCTCGTGTCACACCTCGCTTCTTTTTATGAATCTCAACAATTCATTAACCGAGCACCTGAAACCAGAGCGCTCGTTGCTCTGGTCTGCTCTTCCCTGCAACAAGGCGGGTAATTTGACACCGATATCACACCCCTACCTTTCGTCATTGTTTGCTTTATTCTTCTTCTTTTCTGCTCTTTGGCAGGCGAGTAATTATATTGAGCTGGGAAGTATTCCAGCACCCTTTGACCTCTTTGGACGCTGCACTGTCTGGTAGATTTCCACCCTGACCGCAGCACAAATGACAAACTCTTACTAAACCACAAGTATGTGCTGAAAGCAGCTTTCGGTTTGTGTCATCGGGGCTGCCACTGTACGCTGTGTGTCATGTACTGTGCCTGGTAAACCGCTAATGGCTGTTAAGACTTTGACTAACAAGCGGTTGCTATGTCTTTTTCTTGTTTTCTGTCCACTACAGGTGTGTATGGATGGGGCATGACCCCACTCAACCCAGGTAAGAAGCTATTTCCTGTAAATTATCAGTTAACCCATAGACCTATATTTACATAGCTGCATTGCAGCATCTGGATACTGTGTTTTTGTATTTCCAAAGTACAGTGACACTGCGTTTAAGTCACATTATTCTTCTTCTGTTGCCATCAGTCCAAGCAGCGAACCCCGTCATAGAGATCATCGAGCAGCCGAAGCAGCGGGGGATGAGGTTTAGGTATAAGTGTGAGGGACGTTCAGCCGGCAGCATCCCCGGAGAGAAGAGCAACGACACCACTAAGACCCACCCAGCCATCAAGGTGAGATGGGTGCCACTTGTTGAGCACGTTTTCTGGCTTTAATGTAGCTCAGATTACATAATAACCCACTTGTTTGCACCAAGGTTGGGTAAAAAAAAAAGCAGCGTAGGGCTCATGATATCCTTACTTTTACCATAAGTACAATACTACTCTACCATACTGTTTAAATACTGGAGTATCTTACAATAACTATATAGAGAGACACTCAAGGAGGTTAGAATATTGTTAAAGGATAGGTTAACATTTTCTCTTAGGAATTACAAATAATTTTTTTTAAGGCTGTCACGCATTAATGCAACTTGAGATTTTTAGGTTGTAGCTGGCTCATTTTAAAGCTAGGGTGAAGACACTGGTATCATATGAAACTATAAAACCTAACGAATCCATTGGTACCAACCATGTCATACTAGCCTGTCAGGAAGGAGGTTAAATAACGCTCCAAACTTGCACAAAATGTTGTCGAGGAAAAACTAGCATGGACATTTTCAAAGGGGTTCCTTGACCTCTGACCTCAAGATATGTGAATGAAAATGGGTTCTAATACGCAAAAAGTAATGAAACAATGTAAACAACTTCAGGAAGTTACTGGCCAGCCAAGAAATAGTCCAGCACATACCTCCTGTAAAATTGTGAATTGTCATTTCTACACTTTGGTGATTGTACGGATTAAATAAGCAAGACGTTTAACGTGTTCATTGTTATTATTATTTTTGAACTCGATTATACTCCCAAACGGAAGCGTACACGAACAGCTGCGGACACCACGGATGCATAGTAGTTCTGTTTATACTGTCTGCTTGGAGGATCGTGTTCCACACATGCACAGTAGATCGCTACGTTATCACTTGTATCATGGTGGTCACAACGAATTGCCGGTACATGAACATCCGCACAGAGCCTACGTGTACATCCTCTGGTGATGAATTTTACGTCACGCTTAAGAGATGCTGGTACTGCAGGTGGGTTTTCTTTCCTTTGGACAGAACCAGGCTAGCTGTTTCCCCCTGTTTCCAGTCTTTATGCTAAGCTAAGCATCGACTCTTGGCAAGACACTATGCCTTTGAAGGTTTTTTACTTTTTCTGGAGAATCAACTCCAGCACCTCTCCGTTCCACGTTTGAGTGAAGCTTTATGTTGCAGCTTTCTCTTAGTATTTTGTCTTTCTAAAAAAGTTGTTGCTTACTTGTAAAAGTCACACATGTAACCGCTATGACCGAAAACTACTGGCTTATCAGTAGTTGAGATTTACTCCAGCCATGATAACACAAGAACTTGTGAGTTATTACATGAAGTTTGACTGTAAGCACGCATCCACTTTGCCCGAAATCCCTTAAAATTCACTTTTGAAATCATTAAATATGACATATTCCTCCAACAGGTGCACAACTACAGCGGCCCGCTGCGTGTTCGCATCTCGTTGGTGACGAAGAACGCGCCGCACAAGCCTCACCCCCACGAACTGGTCGGGAAAGACTGCAAGCACGGCTACTACGAGGCGGACCTGCAGGAGAGACGGATACACAGGTAGACCTGAGAGTGAATGTGTGAATGTGATGCGTCTCACGCACTTCAAGGAACTTTCTGTTCTAAATTACTCTGAATTGCCTCAGAGGAAACTGCAGTTTCACATCAAGACAGGGTGGTATTTGTTAGATTGCCTCAGATAAGGACGACATCATTCATGGGAGATGACGTGTTTACTGTCGCCTTGGTGAAACAAGTCGACGGGTTCACCGGGTTTGGAGATAAAGTCAAACATTAACAGCGTAAACCTTGCACAGCATAAAGTTTGTTTTGCTGCTTTTCAGTCTAGTATCCTGTATGACAATCTCTTCTCAAAATAACTAAACAAGTGTTAGAAGAAAGTGCAACGACAGTGACTGAATGAACTATGTAATGTTTCATCATGATATTACATCATTCATCTGTCTTGTCAGAGGGAACTGTGTCTGTCTTTATCAAGCGATGTGATGTGTGATGAAATTCAAACAAACAGTGTGTACTGCCCCCCACTGCCAGTAATGTGATACAGAGTGCCTTTGTTTATATTAGTCATTTGTTTTTAATCATTGAAACATGTGTATTGCAATGATTAAAAAGTTAAACTAGAGCTAAATGGTAATGTAAATTGTAGATTTCTAGTACACATTATAGTAGATGAGGATAGGATCTTTTAAGCGAGAGAGAAAATTATGATTTATTATTGTGCTTACCTGAGTTTTATATATATATTTCACATAAAACAGATAATAGAAATATAGAGATCATATTATTGGATGTCTAAAACATCCTCATCTATTGGTAGTGCTCTAGTATTTTTCCACTCGCCCTTCATTAAACTGTCCTCCCAACTCGTGGGTGTGATCAGTGACCCATGTTGATGATTTATTATCTTAAAATGTGGCTTTCGTGGGAGGAAAAGTTTCCAAATTGGAGGTGCAAAGAAGATTAAAACTGGGGTTAAAGGAGTAGTTCTGGTGTTTTGAAGTGAGGTTGTATGAGCTACTTATCCTTAGTCAGTGTATTATCTACAGTAGAAGGAGGTCAGCACGCTCTCAGTTTGGAGAAACAGACAGGAGTACCAGCACGGGAGCAAAGCGTATTTTAGCCACCTAAAAAAAAAGTCTATCAGTTTAACTGTATCCTATATTTAAAATATGTACACAGCTGCACCATGCTGTCTTGAAGCCACCAGACTCCTTTGACAAAAACAGTAATTTTACCTTGCAGAACACAGGAGTTGCTGGTCTTCCGCTGTCTCCATCGGTTAGTTTGTTTGTGTTATTGTGTGACTTTGGTGTTTTAAAGGGTTAGTTCAGATTCACCAAAATCACACAATAACACAAACAAACTAACCAATCAAGGCAGCGGTAGACCAGAAACTCCTGTGTTGTGTGAGGTAAAATGACTGTTTTTGTCAATCCAGTCTGGTGGCTTTGAAGAAAGCGTAGATGGATATAACGGCTTCCGCTCCCGTCGGAAAGGGCTGACTAAAATCTGTTTTGCTGCTGCCCCTGTTTACAGCATTACATTTCTTTGCTACCGTGTGGTAACTCCTGTCTGTTTCACCAAACTGTGGGCGTACCGACCGTCATCTACTGTAGATAATACACCGACTGTGAATAAGTAGCTCAAACAACAACACTTCACCACACCCAAACTATCGCTTCAATGGGGCGACTACTCGCACCATGTGTTTAGCCACAATTATGTGTTAAATACAGAGTTAGAATTCATAATATCAAAATAGAAAGTACATGTATGCTTCAGTGGTTTCCATCTTTTGGTTTCGGTTTTACTGATCTGACTGTGTTTGCTTTCAGTTTTCAGAACCTTGGCATACAGTGTGTGAAGAAGAAGGATGTGAATGAGGCCATCACTTGTAGACTGCAGACCAATAATAACCCCTTCAACAGTAAGTAGTCGTGCTGAAAGACACACAGTGTGTGTGTGACACAAAGCACTTTCTGTGTTACTATCTTTGGTGTGTTGAGAACTAGCTAACGGAGTAGTTAGCAAAAAGAGGTGTATATATCCAGTCACAATAACAGGAAGTGTAGTTTCTTACTTGACTGATCTTTAATCTGATAGCCTACATATGACAGGATGTCAGTGCTGTGCCAGACTCTCTGTGTTTGCCTGATTGTGAACGCCACCACCCTCTCCCTGCTGTGTCTTGACTGCAGTTCCCGAGGCGAAGGTGTGGGAGGAGGAGTTTGACCTGAACTCGGTTCGCCTCTGCTTCCAGGCGTCCATCACTCTGTCATCGGGGGAGCTGTTTGCGTTGGAGCCCGTGGTATCGCAGCCCATCTATGACAACAGTGAGTGGGCAACACAAGCACTCCATTGTATTTAATCTCTTTTGACTATATTTTATTCACTTATTGCCAAAAAATCACACAAGTTTAGTGCTTTCCCAGGACTTTTCTGTCAGGGTAAGCTGATTTATATTGGATTTTAATAAAATACTAGTCTATGTAAGCAAGTTCTCCTGCAACCTTTAACTCCCTCACACACTCTTCGTTCCTCTTTACATTTGAACTTTCCTTGTCAGCTTGAAGGTTACAAGAATTAGTTTCAATCGTAATAGTAAGTATCTAGAGGTATCTAGAGATAACGGCATGTTATGATACATTTAACAGTTTTGTTCTTATAGTGTGTGGAGAGCAACGATTTGGCCAAAACAGCACACGAAACACCAACAGATTCATTCATGAACAACAAGAGTCCCGACTCTCAAAACCAGAAAACCGCGCAAAATATCTTGCGATCAAACGTGACTTTAGTGTAAACAAACCTGGGAGACGACGGGCAGTGTTTGCACGACTTTGTACTGAAAATTCACGAAGAAAAAAATATGAAGTTGTTGTGTTGTTGCCACAAATCAACAAGTTGCTCCTTCATTTCTGAGCTCCATCTTACTACTACTTTATGCTTCGTGTTTTGCATTAGCTCATGCATTAGCCGCGGTGGTTGTCCTTCCTTCTTCAGTCAACTTGGTTCTCAATTGGTTATTGTTCGTTCCCATGTGACTGCGTCATCGGCTGTCCTCGGCCACTGGAAAATGTGGGAGGTTTAATAAGTTTTACAGTTTTTGAGAAAAACAGAATGATGGACTTCATAGTTCCTGCCACGTCGAAGCATCTGAACATTTATCATTCTTGTGAATAATATACAGTAAGAAAAATGAGCAATTTTCTTCCCTGTGGTGAAATTAAAATATGAGAAAATACAGTAGCTACATAATCAAAAATCATAAGAAACAATAGAAACCGCTTCCAGCGCATTTATAAAAATGGACAAACACAAAAGACCAGAAAAAAATAAATTATATAGAGGAAATAATTGAACTCTTAAGGCGCACAGAGCTCAAATCTCTTCATTTAAAAGGTGTCTGGTGTTTAACTTGAGCCTAGGTGTTGTATCTATTTATTATTTTTTATATTTTATATTATTATATATTATATTATATATTTAGTTTTTATATCTTATATTTATATTTATTTATTTATATTATTATTATTAGTATTTATTATTATTATATTTATTTATTTATATTTATATTTTATATTTATTTATTTTTTTATATTTATTTATATTTATTTTATATTTATTTTTTATATTTTATATTTTTTATCGTTATTTGTATCTCTATGTATTCATAAATGCCTTTTTTCTGTCTTAAAGGAGCCCCAAACACAGCTGAGCTGAAGATCTGCCGAGTCAACCGCAACTCTGGAAGCTGCAAAGGAGGCGATGAGATCTTTCTGCTGTGTGACAAAGTACAAAAAGGTACAATCTGCCTGTACTCTGTGTGTTTTTATCAGAAATACTGACGTTAAGTATTTATTGTGTGCTTAGAAACAGAACCCTGAATCTCATAATAGCGTACTACATTTGGTGATTAGCTTTATGCTCACAGTGGGTTCCTATGTTACGTCAGTGAAGATGATGAAATAGCCTCTTTTAGCTCATTGTTTTGGTTTTCCTGCCTGCAAACTCTGAAAAAAGCTCTATAAACCAACTGTATGCTACCTGTCCAGCACCAAACAGCAGGCAAAGTTAGCAACTAGAGTTTTACTAACATGTTCACCACAACTTTATATGGTAATAATGTCAATGGTGTGCAGCTTTAAGTGTTAATTTCAAAAGCCTCTGCTCTCAGATCATCACACCCAGTATGAAGTGATATTTTTGGCTGCCGACATGTTGCACGTCAGGTTTCGTTGCCTGCTACACTGTCTGCTGTGTGTGATGCAAAGCAGTCACGTTACGTCGAGTTACTTCAATCATAACACCAAAAGCTTTCTTCCTCTATTGCGAGGTCCACTTCTCATTTTTCCTATTTTCTAATAAATTACTAACATTAGCTTTATGTGCAAACGGATAGTTAACTACTTCCCACTACGTGTTTCTGTGCCGGCTAAGTCATGAGGTTCACATCAGAAGGGTTTCCTGCGTGGGTGATGTGATGCTGATAGAAGAGTGAAGTGCAACTCTTGAAACTTTCAGCTTCCCTGCGCCTTGTGAACTCAGTTTCTTTCTCTTCTTCTGTTTCATTTCTTTGCATTTTTCTCTCTCTAATAAACAGTCGGTTAACCCCCTTAGACCGGAATGACTTTGCTGTCTTTCAGATGCTCTAGTAGGTTCAGGTTTAGGGTTACAGTGAAGAAAGCAAAAATATATAGTCATTATCAAAGATCACACTTTTTGTTTTTAATTAAAAGACGTCTTTTCCGCTCAGTTATTTGCAGTAGTTTGATCATGGCTGGCGTATGTGTTGGAGTTCACATCCTCAGCTTTAGTATCTCCTGACATCTACCTGTCTGTCCCCCCTTGTAGAGGACATCGAGGTGCGTTTCTTCCAGGACTCCTGGGAGGGAAAGGGCACGTTCTCCCAGGCCGACGTCCACAGGCAGGTGGCCATTGTGTTCCGCACGCCGCCGTACCGCGACACTAACCTCACCGAGCCCATTAGAGTCAAGATGCAGCTCCGCCGGCCCTCTGACCGCGAGGTCAGCGAGCCGATGGACTTCCAGTACCTTCCCGCTGACCCAGGTGAGAGGCCCATTTTCTCCATATGATGACACATAAGTTACTAATGAAAGCATTTCTCAAAATACCTGAGAGATTTGAGCCCTATTTCTTCTCTTTCAATATTTTCTGATGTCATCACCCTTAAATAATATTACTATTATCAATGACCCCCGTAGATGAATACAGGCTGAGCGAGAAGAGAAAGCGTACAGGGGACATGTTCCAGAACCTGAAGCTGGGGCCAATGCTGTCTAGTGGTACGTTGATGAGATTTCTATCACTCTCACTGATATATATATATATATATATATAGATTTATTTATTTATACATATTTAGATTTATTTATATATATATATATTTAGATTTATTTGTTTATATATATTTAGATTTATTTATATATATATTTATTTATTTATATATATATATTTAGATGTATTTATATATATATTTATTTATTTATATATATATATTTAGATGTATTTATTTATTTATATATATATTTAGATGTATTTATTTATTTATTTATTTATATATATATATAGATTTATTTATATTTATTTATTTATATTTATATTTATTTATTTTTATATATATATATATTTAGATTTATTTATCATATATATAAATATAGATATATGTATATATAAAAAGATAAATATATATAAATAAATATAAATATAAATATATATATATATATATATATATATATATATAAAATAAGGTAATAGTGATTGCAATGTAATATAATCTCGTCTGTTGTTATTTCAGTGTCCATTCCACAAGATAGACGGCACATAAGCCCCGCAAGGAGAACAGTCACAGCCAAGCCTCCATCGATGAATGCACAAGGTGAGTCTGTTGAACTTGTGTTAAAGACAGAGAGTCTGAATCTGTGCAGCAACAAAGCTGATTTAAAAACAACCTTAAACTGAGCTCAAGTGCTTGTTGTGTTTGTGTGTTGTGTCGTGTTTCATCCAGCAGTTGCGGTTCCCCCTGGTGCCATCGGAGCTAAAGCCCAGCCTTCCTACCAATATCAACCAGGCCAGCTGTTCTCCGTCCAGCCCAAGGTCGAGGCCTCCCCCTCCGTCTCTGCTGTGACTACAAACCAAACGTGGAGGATCATGGAGAGCCTGAACCTGGGCCCCCAGCCCAAAGCCTCTCCGGTGCCCAACTTCACAATGAGCCAGGCGCTACCCTCCTGTTCCTCCGTCGCCATTTCCACCGCCAACCAGGACTACTCGACCGTCAACATGTCGGACCTTCACGAGTTCTTCCCCAACATCTCCTCAGCCATCGGCCAGGAGCCGGCAGCTTCTCAGGGCAGCACGACCTCCACGCAGGCCGGCAGCTCCTTCACCCTCCAGGGCTCTCAGTTCCGGGTGGACGCCCCGCTCGTGGACGACGACATGCCAGAGTTCCCTAGCTTTTCCGAAACCCAGGCCCCGGGTGTTCTGGACAACCTAAACATGGATGACTTTGAGGACCTTCTGCACCCCGCCCTCATGAACGAGAGTGGAAACAACGTGACATTGGCTCAAGCTTTGTGCCAACAAGCCGCCCCTCCCAGCTCTTCTTCCGCTGCCCAAAGCGCAGCGTCCCAGAACACTTCCGACGCCGCCGGCCTCCCAGGGAGCACCTGGATGAATTACCCCAACAGCATCGTCAACTTGCTCCAGAACGAGGGCATGAATGACATCGCGTCCAACAACGGCAACTACCGGCCCGCCGTGCTGGACGAGTTTGACGAGTTGATGTCCGCTGACGAGGATCGTCTCATTTCCATTTTTAACAGTGGAAGCCAAGCTGGGTTCGTGTCAGGACACCCGACTTAAAGTTTGTCCGTGCCATTTTTTTTTTTACGGACATATATTTACATAAACCGCTTGTATCTGCCCTTTTAACCTTTTAAAAGAAACAATGCGGATGCAATAAGACTGTGAGAGACAGAATGTAGCAAAACTGCTCACTGTGGACATGCAAGGACTCTTCATGGTTTTCAATTACTGGCTTTTGCCGGGCCTTTTCTAGACGGGTTTCTGTGCAACGTCATCGCAGAGATGCGCACGCAGCTAGGGGGCAGAAAGCACGGCATGTCTATGGATTGAAAATGTTTAATATTTGGAGGGGATCACGTCTTTTGGTAAATACAGAATGAGATTATGGATCCAGGCCTGATGGATAAAAGCATTGTAGTTACACAGCGTGGTGGTCATGGCGAGCTGTCATGCTCCACAGATCGATAAAAATGAACTGATCGACCCACACTCTAAGGAAATATTTATATAGATTTAGCGGCTATGCCTTAAAAGTGATGCAAGACTTTGTTACGGCTCTAAATTGTTGTAACGTTACGCGACTACGGCGGGAGGAAAGCTCACTCCGGTACGCCATAACGTTACATTTTAGAAGGGAAGACGTCTGGTAGTCTACCGGGGCAGACGTTCCTCCTCCCTCGCCGTCACAACAACAAGCGGCCGTGGAAGCTAACGTTGGCTAATGTTTGTTTAAATTGAATCGGATATATCGGCAGTATTGTATTGACTTTTGGCGTTGCGTTACTGACCGTAACAGCCAGCAACACGCTATTAAAAAGAGGGCTTCTAAGGTTAATGTTCACCTGGCCGACATACAAAGAGCCGCTGTGTGACTGGTTGTACTAATAACACGACAAGATAACAAGAGTTTTATATTATCGTTATACCTGTTGAGGAATCGCTAAGGAAAAAGTGTCTGGTGGCGGCCATCAAGACGCAACTTGAACGCCAACTGGAGTGTCAACTAAACAGACCCTGGTCTCCCAAGTCAAATCATGTCTGATCTGACGTTCATAACAGGTGACAATAATAATCAAATCTCATACTAACACGTCATATGATAATGGTATCTGCAGGGATCTAGTGTAGATTACAACTGGATGCCAAAGCGGTTTTGCCCCCTGAATGTGCACGCACCCGGAAATGTTTGCATACAAGAAACCCGTCTATATACAGTTTGACCTACAAAGACTGAGCATATTGAGATTTCATCGCCCCTTGTTTAGCATCAATCATTAACTTGTATTTTATAAAGACAATCGCATCAGAGGCCTGGACTACGAAGCAGGATTTAGGGTTAGTGAGTCAGGGTTTAACCCTTCAGGGTTTTCCGTACTACGAAGCTGGTTCACTTCTTCTTACCGGGGTAGATCGCCATGGCAACTGATGCTGAACAGCTAACCTGCTCCGGAGCATGTTATGTTTCAGATAAGAGATCAACTCCTATAAAAGCACCTCTTACTGGCCAATCAGAGTTCAATGTGCAGATCGTATGATAATATTACACAAATACAAAGAAGTTTAGGTCATAATCTAGGCTTTTAATTGTGTTTTTATATTTATTTTTTCACTTTGTTCAAGTCCGTTTCGCACCGCCAGAGTCGGGGACGCAGTTGAAAGAAGGTTTAAATAGTCACACTAGGGGTGTAAGAAAATATCAGAATTATGGAGTATCGCAATATTATGTTTTCTGATACTGTATTGATTTTTAATTAATAGTTTAAATGCAAAGATTAACTCAGTCAATACTTACTTTTATTTGCAAAGACACAGGCTCCCTCTCAGTGTATGTGTCCTCTCAAAATAGAGCTACGATGTTGGATGTTACAGATTCATGTAAATGCAGATCCACTGGTCTTATTGCACAAAAAGTCAACTTTTTTTACTCAGATTTTATGCATATGGTGGCGTGTTCTTTATATATGACACCTAAAATGAGTTGTTTTATTTAAAAATCGCAATATATCGCCAACAGCTTACAGTATCACAATACATTGAATCGGATCTCCTGTATCGTGATACACCAGATTCTTGCCAATACACAGCCTTAACTCATACACGCCACAACTTGGTTAAATGCCATAATGTGATAAGTGTAATCCATCCAGCTATTCATATATCACTGCCCCGTCTAGACGACTATATCTGACTTTTAAGTCTTCCATTAAATTAATAAATCTGCTAATTTACGCATTCACACATCGGCAATTTTTGTCTTTTGCCAGCTGTCCTTCCTGCATTTGGCAGCTTGTTCACTTTAGTCTGGATTATGTGTTTAACTTCTTTGTAATTTTCTAATATTATAGTTCTTGTGATAGATCTCGGTTCGTTAAGGGTGTGTTGAACTCGCTTTGTAGTTCAGGCCTCGGATGCGCCGCTGAAGGCATCTGTTCAAACCGTGGAACATGTTAAGCATGTTCTTATACTGTCATTTTAACATTTTTTGGTAGCTCTGGTCAGTGTTAATGTGGTCATCACTTTGAAATGTGTAAGTTTGGTTCTGCCTTTTTATTATAATCAGAGCGGTAAGTAGCTAGGTAGGTAGGTAGGTATTGTCAGTGTCCAACCTGGAGGTTAAGTCTATGCAATTTCTGCCCATTGTAATGAAATATCCCCATGTATTACTTTAATCGAATGTTCTTTCTCATACAGGTGCCTTTGTTGAGTCTCAACAAAATGTAGTAAATGTTACGAACCAAATGAAGGTCTACATATGAATAATTATCAAACAAGCTACGTTAATAAGTACATGCTTATAGCAGAGAAGCTCACACTCATGGAGCTGTATCAGATGTTGTTTTTGTGTTTACCGATATAATTTGTAGGGATGCACCGATCCGACTTTTACAGTCCCGATACCGATATCTGGGCTTTGAGTATCGGCCGGTACCGATCCGATACCAGTGTTTAATCAATAAGCTGTATGCCTCATGGTGTGGAGGATCGTTCTTTAAAGTGTAAGGCAACATCAGGCTTGACTTAAACTTTGCTTTCGTAACTTTTTAATACAAAATCTAACAAATAATTACATAGATATACTAGGGCTGCATGATTATGTTCATAATGGATAATCACGATTATTTTGATCAATATTGATATCACAATTATTCATTCATTTTAGCAACAACATTTTTATTGCACATTGACATTAAAATAAACACTTTCACTGCTGTGCTACATTCCTGCTAATGTACAAATTAGGGCTGACATTGCAGTTTATCTTTTCAGCTATATATATATTGCAATATGAAAAAATACAGGAATATTTACCCTACTCTTTTTTTAGCTACATTTTAAAGTTAAATGCTTCAATCTGGTGCACTTTGAGAGCAAAATTAGCAACAATAGGAGCTAGATAAACAATTTTATGCTCAATTTAATCCTAAACACATTGGTTGTATAGATAATATCTATACCCACAAGAGTTTTCTATGAGCAGATCGCACATTTTAAACGTCAACACCGCAGGCAATCATGTTCAATTAATTTTGGGAAGCTAAAATTGTGATTAATATTCGATTAATTGTGCAGCCCTAAGATATACATTTTCTGAATGGTTATTTATTATTAAAATAATAAATCTTTCACCAGCAGCTTGGTCAAAAATCTTCGAAATTATCAGGAATTATAATTCAAGTTTCAACCTTTTTAACGCAGCAACAAAAACAGGAATTAAAATGCCAGTATATAATGTATATGGTATATAGACAGCTGTTTGAGTCAGTATCGGCTCGATATTTGATCCGGTATCGGTGCATCCCTATTAATTTCCTCTGGTCTCTGATCAGTTTCTCTACAGTTACTTCATGAATAACTCGCTGCAGTTTAACGCCAATGTTTCAGACAACTTGCTTCAGTAAAAAGATGCTTTATGAGATGAATTGATGCTTGTTTTATACCGGTATGATGTAAGCAGATTATACTATATGCCTTTTTTTTTTTTTTTTTTTGCTGTAATGAACGATTTAATTCTGTCAAAAAAACACTTTTCTTGGCAATAAAATCCACAACATATTAAGATGGTCTTCAAAAGTAGATTTTATTTGGCAACTCGTGGTTCAGTACAAACCAAAAAAAAAGAAAATGAGACAAATGGATATTGTAAAGAAAAAAGAAAATTTCCTTTGTGCATACAAATCAAGGATTTCTTCAGCTACTCTGTCCATCAGGTAAAAGTTAGTGCATTACAAACAGAACATCAATAATACAAATACTCTTACTGATGATTACAATATAAATCAATAAAAAAATATGTGACAGTAGTCCAGGTCACTTAGGAAATATTACAGACTGAAATGAGATTTGCCAAAAGGAAGAACTTGAAACTCAAACACTGACTTTTTAAAACCATTTCAGTCAGTGAGATGATCACCAAGTGCCTCTTCGTTTACCCAAAACCTAATTCTCTCCTTCTGCTTATGTGACTTCAAGATTGGTGACTTTGTTGATAATGTGTGAACGCCGGGGCACGCACTCCAGGTCAAACTTGCTCTCGTATATGGTGGGACACAGTTTCCAGCGGTTGTTCCGGTAGATTCCCAGGTAAGTGTACACGTCCGGCTTGTAGGTGAGAGGGCATTTGATCCCGGTGGCGCGGATGACCCCGTCCAGCCGTATGACCTCGCTCTCGTCAGTGAAGTTCTGGTTGTAGGCACAAATGACCTGCTTGCCCTCTCCTTTAGGATTATGGGGGCTGACTTTAACGAGGGAGATCTTGCCATCCAGAGCCGCCCTGGCCACGCACTCCCAGGCGTTGTCCAACTTGAACCCACAGTCCAAGTGCATCAGCCACTTGCCCGTGAGCACGCCGTGGTTCAGGGCCAGCTCCTTCACCGTCTGGAAGCCGACGGGCCGGCCACTGGCCAAAAGTTTCTCCCAGCTCTCCTGGAGGCCCACGACGTCCCCGACGCTGGGGCAGTGGTTCAGACCCAGCACGGCGATCCACCCCACGGGGCTGACGCCGCCTTCCTCGTCTCCAAATCTGTCCACTCGCGAGGGCCCGTTGCTCTCCAGCCAGGCGTCGAACTCGGATCTGGGGGTTCTTCTGGAGTCAAACACAATCCAGGGGTCCATGTCTGCAGCCATGGCCTCAGCTGCATAGGTCTCTGCAGCAAAGGGGGTCTGCACCTCGCCTTCTACAGGGGCCCCTTCCTCCTCCATAGTGCTCGTTAGTGTGAGGCAACTGAAGAAGCCCTGTTCAAAAAGAAGGAATGCTAACCCATTGCCTTTGGTCGTGTCATAAATTACAGAAGTAATGCTCTGAAATATTATGTGGAATGGAAAAGATATTTGATAAGGATTTATAAATGAATCCAATGTCTTTGATTTGAGGAATCCCAAGTACAAATATAAACTACTGCAGCCAACAAACGGTTATATAACATTCTTACATTTGCTGCTAGAACAAATCTATTACTACAGTGGATCAGTGATAAGAAAGCCTCTGTTCAAGGCCGGCGTAAAGTGATATTTGAGATGGTCCCTTTGGAATATCTCACAAATATTCTACATGCCAAAGTGGATCAGTTCCACAATATCTGGCAGCCCTATCTGAATAATATTGGACCTGACCTCCATTATCTCACAAGGAGTCTCCTGAACATGAACTCATATATCCTGTGACTTCCCTGCGTTTTTATATTTTATACTTCTAGTGTAACACTTCAGTTTATATTTATTTGTTACATCTACTTTACCTGTTTTATTTGCTTTATAACTGTGTGTTTTACCTGTTATATGTTTTATCTGCCTTGTTTAGTCTTGTCAAGTATTTGTTTTAAAGCACTGACCAGAAGTGTCAACTGTGAATCTCGTATTTAATACAATGACAATAAAGCCTTCTATTCTATTCTATAGACTATTTCCTATGACCTCCTATATACATTGATACCTTGATCTGAGCTGTACCTTTGTTTGTTTGTTGGTTGTTGTTGTTTTTTGTGAAAATAAGAAAACCTAATAAACATATTATAAAAAAACATGTTATATATTAAAATGTATATATTCAAACCACACTGTTAACTTGCAGTACTTCCTAATCCAGGCAAATGAGGACAGCTGGACTGTTGATGCTGATGTTTACTATAATAATGCACACAGTGCACTTTCATAGACTAAGCTACTGCAGTTAACCTGCACTATACTCATTTTTAACAGTCTGTTCTGCACTTTTTTAATTGTCCTGTATCACGGCTGTTACCCTGCACTATATTCAGTTTTAACATTTTTCTTCATCTCCTTGTATTTTTATATCTTGTATATACTTTTTTGTACTTTGCACTACTATTTTTACTTTTTACTGCCTTTTTACTAACATGTTTTGCACTATGGAACTGTGATGCTGGAATCTTGAATTTCCCTCTGGATCAATAAAGTTACTATCTATCTATCTATCTATCTATCTATCTATCTAAACATATTATTTTAAAAAAGGAATGCATGTTATGTATTAAAATGTATATATTCAAACCACACTGTGTTAACTTGCAGTACTTCCTGATCAAGGCACATGAGGTCATCTGGACTGATGATGCTGATGTTTACTAATGATGCTAATGTTAGCATGCTACATTAGCATTAGCATTAGCATCGCTTGTTCACTAGTTAATAACTGATTATTCTACACAAAAAATAAAAAAATAAGCTGATATATATTTAATTTGTGTCTCGTCTACAGTTGTAATTAGCACGAAGATTTGTAGTTGCTTTGCTCCTCCAGCCTGGTGGTAGCTAGTCGGCTAAGCTAACTAGATAGCATTAGTAATGTTAGCATCCGTCCATCTTCTTCTTCTTCTTCATATTTGGAGTTTATTTACAGCCACTAATAATCACACCTACCGTTATAGCATACGTACTTGTATGAGGACAATATCTAGCTAACTATCTATCTAATCAGACTGTGGATGTGGAGGTTTTTAACCGACCTGAGTGGATGTTTCAGTCTGTTGTTTCTTCCGCAGCAGCAGACTGCAGGTGCTGAGGCTAGCTGGAATTCTGTTGCGCGTCTCTCTATTTTTTCTCGCAATTACGGTACTGGTGCACTCACATCCTCTGTGTCCAAAGTGAGACATGAAAAACTCCATTCAAGTTTAACTCAGGGGTCAGCAAGCTTTACTATCAAAAGAGACATTTTAGGCAAAAAAACAAAAACAAAGAAAAAGAGTATTAGGGCCACATTGAGGGAAAAAAAAATCTGAGATTTCAAGAGTAAAGTCAGAATATTACAAGAAACAAAGTCGTAATAATACGAGAATAAAGTCATAATATTGTGAAAATAAAGTCATAACTTTACAAGGCAAAAATAAAATAACACGTAAAATTACTGCTTTATAATATTATGACTTTATTCTCGTAATATTACAACTTTTTTCTCTTAATCTTCTGACTTTATTCTCATAATATACTACTTTTTTTCTTGTAAACTTCTGACTTTATTCTCATAATATTACGACTTTTTTCTTGTAAACTTCAGACTTTATTCTGATAATATTACGACTTTTTTCTCTTAATTTTCTGACTTTATTCTCATAATATACAACTTTTTTTCTCGTAAACTTCTGACTTTATACTCATAATATTACGACTTTTTTCTCTTAATCTTCTGACTTTATTCTCATAATATTACGACTTTTTTCTTGTAAATTTCAGACTTTATTCTGATAATATTACGACTTTTTTCTCTTAATCTTCTGACTTTATTCTCATAATATACAACTTTTTTTCTCGTAAACTTCTGACTTTATACTCATAATATTCTGACTTTTTTCTCTTAATCTTCTGACTTTATTCTCATAATATTACAACTTTTTTTCTCGTAAACTTCTGACTTTATACTCATAATATTACGACTTTTTTCTCTTAATCTTCTGACTTTATTCTCATAATATTACGACTTTTTTCTCGTTAAATTATGACTTTATTCTCATAATATTACGACTTTTTTCTCTTAAACTTCTGACTTTATTCTCATAATATTACAACTTTTTTTCTCGTAATCTTCTGACTTCATTCTCATAATATTACAACTTTTATTTTCCATTTAAAAAAATTGCTCCAAAATAGATGGGCGTTGGGACCCTGCGGGAACCAGGGCTGACCTGGCAGGCAGCAACAGAGTGAACGAGTGACGTCAGTGCTAGCAGAGTTAGCAGCTAGCAGGGTAGCTAACGCTATCTAGTGTCTGTAGTGTTGCTGGTGGAGGAGGAGATTAATGTCTGATAAAAGGCACTATTACACTTTATATTACATTTTATTATAAGGTTAGACATCCAGGTAATTAAACTATGCCCAGCAAAAAGAAGAAATACAACGCCAGATTCCCTCCGGTAAGTTTAAACTTCAACCTGAACCGGTGTTAAAGCTAGCTGAGCTAAGCTAGCTGAGCTAAGCTAACTGTATGATGCTAACTTAGCATGCTAGCTGCGGCCTAGTTTGTTTCCTGGAGAGCTAACAGGCTAACTAACAAACACAAGCATGTTACCACTGAAATGTAGATTGCATTAGTGTCATTGACTTTGTCAATTGAAGTGGCTGACTTGCTTTGCATCCCAGTGTTTGCTTTGGTACATTTAAGGCTAACTAGTCCACCAATTATCATTGTTTTTAGCATGTCAAGCTAAGTGCATTGCAGCTGTGGGTTATACATCTGAGCAAATCTGTTGATTGTGGGTGTATATTAAGGGGAAATTTGCAGGTATTGATTGTGCACACACTGTAGAAAGTCTGATCAACATGATGGGGATGAATAGTTTTAAACATGCATGCTATAAAAGTCCTCTTATCATATACTGAAGATTCAGAAAATGTGCAATGTACGATAATTAAATCGTAATATTATGAGAATAAAGTCATAAGTTAACGAGAATGAAGTCCTAATATTATGAGAATATAGTCTGAAGTTTATGAGAATAAAGTCATAATATTATGAGAATAAATTCACAAGTTTTACGAGAAAAAAGTCTTAATATTATGAGAATAAAGTCAGAAGTTTATGAGAAAAAAAGTCTTAATATTATGAGAGTAAAGTCCTAATATTACGAGAATTAAAGTCGTAATACTATGAGAATAAAGTCATAATATTACGAGATTAAAGTCCTAATATTATGAGAATAAAGTCCTAAATAATGAGATTAAAGTCATAATATTACGAGATTAAAGTCATAATATTATGAGAGTAAAGTCCAATTTTATGAGAATATAGTCAGAAGTTTACGAGAAAAAAGTTGTAATATTATGAGAATTAAAGTCCTAATATGATGAGAAAAAAGTCATAATATTATGAGAATAAAGTCATAATATTATGAGAATAAAGACATAATATTATGAGAATTAAAGTCGTAATATTATGAGAATAAAGTCATATGTTTACGAGAATTAAAGTCCTAATATTATGAGCAATTTGAGCAAATCTGTTGATTGTGGGTGCATAATGAGCGAAATTTGGAGGTATTGACAGTGCACACATTGTAGAAAGTCTGATCACCATGATGGGGATGAATAGTTAAACATGCATGCTATGAAAGTCCTCATCATGTGCTGAAGATTCAGAAAATGTGCTGTAAAAGTCTTATTTCTCATAATGTGTCTATGCATTTACTTACTGTACACTCATACTGTACTTTTCTCCTTTACAGGCAAGGATTAAGAAGATTATGCAGACAGATGAAGAAATAGGCAAAGTGGCTGCAGCAGTACCTGTTATTATTTGTATCCTTCCTGCCAAATATCTTCACTGTGCCAGTTCAAAGGTTCAGATCATCTGAATGCTCAGAATGATGTTGACTTTTATCTAAATTGTGCCATTCATTTAGGCAAAAGGACCTCAAACTAGTGGTCTGAAAGCTGAAACAATTACTTGATTAACCAGTCAAGTAACTATGAAGGAGTATCAGGGCCACGTTGAGGAAAATAAATCTGAGATTACGAGAATTAAAGTCGTAATATTATAAAGTAGTCATTTTACATGTTATTTTAGAGAGGAAGAGAGGAGCGTGTGTGAAAATGAGGAACATGGAGCATCTTAGGAAGTTATACTTTAGTTTAGGTTTCACAAATTACGAAATACTTAATCTTTTGGCTCATCAGCACCACATCATCATCAGTATCAGGACCTTGAAAAGATTGTGCAAGAAACTGCCTTTATTCCGAAGAAAGGGCCACACAGACCTGATGGGGAAACTGACTCTGGCTCTTTTTCTCTCGTAAAGTTATGACTTTATTCTCTGAGTAAGGGTTAAATCAGCAGCCACTTGACTTTAACTCCTGTGGGAGGTTAAATTTTCGTGTTTCCATGTCATTTAGCCAGAACTGAAGAAGCTTCTTGGATGAGAAGTGAAACATCTACGAGAATCTAAACCAAGTCCAGTTGCTGCTGATTTAACCCTTACTCGGATATCATGACCTGGATCACTGAGAACCTTCACAAACAGACGTTATTCTCGTAATATTACGACTTTTTTTTCTTGAAATAGTATGACTTTATTCTCATTAAATTACAACTTATTCCTCGTAAAGTTATGACTTTATTCTCATTAAATTGCAACTTTTTTCTTGTAATATTATGACTTTATTCTCATTAAATTACAGCTTTTTTCTCATAATATTATGACTGTATTCTCAAAATCGCAGACCCCCCCATGTGGCCCTAATACTCTGTCATAAGTAACAGAAAATGAATCAACAATTTAGTTTATAAAAGTCAGC
>CAKAOH010021027.1:37131-88428 GCA_916701665.1 Sebastiscus tertius | reverse complement strand
TCACAAACAGACTTTATTCTCATAATATTACAACTTTTTTCTCATAAAGTTATGACTTTATTCTCGTAATATTACAACTTTTTTCTTGTAAAGTTATGACTTTATCCGCGTAATATTCCGACTTTTTTTCTCGTAAAGTTATAACTTTATTCTCGTAATATTACTACTTTTTTTCTCGTAAAGTTATGACTTTATTCTCATTAAATTACAACTTTTTTCTTGTAATATTATGACTTTATTCTCATTTAATTACAACTTTTTTCTCGTAATATTATGACTGTATTCTCAAAATCGCAGATTTTTTTCCCCCCTCTATGTGGCCCTAATACTCCGTCATAAGTAACAGAAAATGAATCAACAATTTAGTTTATAAAAGTCAGCGTAAAGCTTTGCTGGTTTAGGCTTCTGCGATTTGAAGATCTGATGCTTATTCTGAGTTTTAATTCATTGTCAACTGAATAACTGTTGGCCAGGGAAAAAACAAAAAGTCACTTTGAGCTCAGGGAACTTGTGATGGCCATTTTACATCATGTGTTGACATTTTCTAGACTAATGATTTATTGAAAATACATTTATGACAGATAAATCAATCATGGGGAAAAAAACATGAGTAAGCCTGACTCTGTGTACAAGTTGTGGATTGGCACTCTTAACAGGTAGTATTTCAAATAAAGGACACAGACCTGCTGCATCATAACTTCCTTAACGAAGACGTCAGCGAGAGCCCTGGAGCTTTTTTTGGAATCATTGCTTACAAAGGCCTGTCAAGTCACCCAGTCTAGGAACGCAAAGACCATGACAACATCACATCTGTAAGTTTCTGTGTTTGACCCTGTTCAGTACCTGGGTGATCCGATCACAAGTGGACCGCTTTAAGTACGTCTGTTCACACCTGGCGTTAGAATGCGTCTCCACATGAGTGACCACTTGTGATCCGATCTCACTTCCCCACTCTATATACGAATACACACGTAGTAAACACACGGCTAATACAGCAGTCCCCGAGGACCTCCGCGCCGCCGACACAGCCGTCAGGAAACAGCGAGTACAGAGCTTCAGAGAGCCGGGATGAGAGAGAGCGAGTGGGCGGGTGTCACCTTCGTGCAGAGTACCGGAACAAAAACACAGACATATCTCCAACAGTATGATGATAATGCACTTCCTGTGCGTAGTCTGTAGATATGTAGCCTATAGATATGATATATTTTAATAAATTACAGTTATACTGATAGAATACAGTAGAGCTCAGCAGCCGTTTTCATGCTGCGAGGCAGACCAGCGCTTACGTCTGCCTGTCTATTCACATGAGGAGCGCAGTGAGATCCCGCGGATCCCAGCGGGACGTCAGTAGAGTAGGCGGTCCTTAATGTGGCCCAGGACACATTCACGTACACACTGCTATAAGAATGTGGTCATATGTGGCCCAGAACGCCTCTGAATGTGGTCTGAAAGATCCGATCTGTCCACTTGTGATCGGATCACTGAGGACGCATGTTAATCCCATGTCTGAACAAGGCCTAAATTGCAATGTGCTGGAGTTGGAACTTCTTTGGGAGTCCTCCTCTGCTCAGTTTGTTCTGACTGACCTATCACACGTGTGAATTCAGGCAGTTGTTGATGAAATGAATATATAATCCCCCAGTTATCTTTTTGTCTATTTGACACAAAGATTGTGTGTGTCCACAGAAAGCAGTGTATCGAGCTGGAGCAACAGTTTGATTTCTTGAAAGACCTGGTGGCAACGGTGCCGGACATGCAGGGCGAGGGCGAAGAAAACCACAACGAGGGGGGAGGAGAAAAAGTCCCTCGCAGGTATGTCTCTCTCTCTCTCACAGGCCAACATGTTTGTATAGCACCATGACTACAAGGCAAGGAATTAAACAGGAGAACTTTGATCTGCAAGGTCTTGTTTCACATACTTGACTAGTCCAGAATAATACAACGCGGTCACGTAGCTGAGTTTGACTCATTAATCTGCTTTTTATCGCTTGATTTGTTAATTCATCACACAGTCATTTCTGATAAGTGCATTCCCCGAAAGCATCACGTGGAAGAAATTAATCTCTCAACAGGAAGACACTCCTTATATGGACACAAGGAGGGTTTTCCAGAAACAGCTGCAACTGTAAAGAAGAAAAAAACAGAGAGGACACACTAATTATTGAGCGGAAAAAGCAGTATATTGACTGTCAAATCAAACACTGGCACTGCAGCTAAATTGAAGCAGAGAGCATGGCAGATAATTACACAAATTAGATGACTAAAGAGTGGCTGATTTGATTCTGATTGGATTTAAAGTGCTTGTAAGCTCCTAATATTTAGACACGTAGCCTCCGCTATGGGAACGAGGCATGTGGAGACGAAGCGTCTTTGAATATGAACGGCCGAAAGTCGTTTTCCAGTATTGGCCCCCGCAAAAGGTTTTGTTCTTTCTCGTTTTCTCTCCAGGGGTAGAAAACCAGGGTCTGGCCGCAAGAATGGGGGAGCTGGCTCCAAAGGCAAGGACAAGAAGTTGTCTGGCACAGAGTCGGAGCAAGAGGTGGGGGTGTATTGCATGCAGAGGCCAAAACGCTATCGACAGTTTTATACACTTATATTTTCCCGAGTGCACAATAGGACATTTTGAGCCCAGAAAAATAGCTTTTGCAAGCACAAAAGTGACATTTTAAAGAGAATTGTTCTTCACGTAACTTTGAATTGAACTCCATACAGTTTCAGTTATTTGTGTTTGAGGTAAGAAGTATGGATGGGGAAAAAAGCGAGGGAATTGTCTTTATTCTTTGATTTTTGTCTTTGAAATCAAACATTTTTACTGGATTAATTTAGATATTTTCAAAGTAAAAGTCCCTAGAAGTGTGTGATTCAACTTTTCCCCCATGGTCTAGTGTTAAAAAAGTTAACAAAAATCACAATACGTATCGAATCGGCACCCAAGTATCGTGATAGTATTAAATCAGGAGACAGGTGAATCGTCTCAGCCCTAGTAAGAAGTCTCACTGGTGTGTTTCTTGTGATGGAAACAGGATGACTCTGAAGACAGCGAGACAGACGGGGACGAGGAGGACGGCTCTCAGTCAAGCACAAACCTGCAGGCTGCATCCAGGTTCCACAGGTACGGACCTAGACTGAGTGTGTTGAGATACAGATCCTCAAGACGGATCACAGTGTGCGTATCAAGTGTTTATTTACTTTAGCAGCAAGTAATGACAGATATACACGATTGATGAATAGTTTTGTTCTAAATCTGGCTACTAGAAGCCCACAGCTCCACCTGTTGAGATGGAGAAATCTGGTGGATTACTTTACAGCTGAAACAGGAAGAGGGCGCTGTTTTTCCACGAGAAACAATGCTGAAACCTGCTGTGTGCCAAGTCAACACTACTTTTAGTTTTATTTTGAGCAGGTTTTGAGTGTGTTCACACCGGAAAATATAGTATACGCAAATAAAGTCTGTATGGTATTGATGGACACTATGGAATAAATAATTAATAAATAAATAAATAACCTTTAGGGCAGTGATATTTTAAAGCCCCGGTTTGACTGACTGATGCAGTTTCACATGTATTCTATCATTTCCTGTTGGTCTAAAATTAAATATGTAGATTATTTTGATATACTAACGAACACAAAAAAAACTACTACTACTAAACATACTATGACAATAAGTATATAGTACATTTTAAAGGGAGATTTGTCAGGTATTTAATACTCTTATCAACATGGGAGTGGACAAATATGCTGCTTTATGCAAATGTAGTTATATATTTATTATTGTAAATCAATTAACAACACAAAACAATGACACATATTGTCCAGAAACCCTCACAGGTTCTGCATTTAGCATAAAACAATCTGCTCCAATCAGAACAGGTCAAACTGCAGCCCAACAGGCAACAACAGCTGTCAGTGTGTCAGTGTGCTGACTTGACTATGACTTGCCCCAAACTGCATGTGATTATCATAAAGTGGGCATGTCTGTAAAGGGGAGACTCGTGGGTACACATAGAACCCACTTACATTCACTGATCTGGAGGTCAGAGGACAAGATTTAGCACAAGTTTGGAGTGTTATTTAACCTCCTTCATGACAAGCTAGTATGACATGGTTGGTACCAATGGATTCGTTGGGTTTTCTAGTTTCATATGATACCAGTATCTTCACTCTAGCTTTAAAACTGAGCCCGCTACAACCTACAAATAGCAAGTTGTGTCAATGCGTTAAAGAAATTAGTGCCATTAAAACAAATTTGCGCTATTCTCACGTTAACTTTGACAGCCCTGATATTGAATTTGATTGACTAACAGCTGGTTTCCACCTCTGCCTGTTCCTCCTGCAGCTCAGACGCACCCCCGCAGTACATGCCCATGGGCAGCATGGCCTCGATGGGCGGCATGGCTCCCGCACAGCCCCAGGGCGCCATTTCCTTCGCCCCCCACCCCTCCATGATCAGCGTCGCACCACCTCCCCCAGCCCCGGAGCCGCACAAAAACGAGGAGGACGACGACGAAGACTACGACTCTTAGCTCCCCCCCAACTCACACATTACGCACACACACACACAGACACAGACACAGACACACACACACACACACACACACTCTTCCAACATTATTTTTCGATTTCTTAAGTTGTTCCTGCGGCGGGAAAGACTCTTCGTCGCGGCCCCCCCCCCCGCTGACAGCGAAGCCCCTCGGCAGCCGGCTGCAAAGAGACGCCGCCGCCGCGGGAAAACTGGTTGTATATTATGTGTTTTAATTTTTATTTTTTTTTTAAAAAAAAAGAAGAAGAAGGTTTTTATTTTATTGTCGTGGAAAATCCAACGGGGATGTTTTTTAACAAGTTCTATTTTGACTATTAAAGATGGCAGTCGTCACTGTTTATGCCACGAGCCCCCCGCAGACAGGAGAGGTGTGGTAGCTTTTTATTTTTGGCACTTTTCTTTCTTCCTCAATCCTCCGTAGTAAACGTTGAACAAATCACGGTTGGCTAAAAACAATTCTGTACGTGGTAGTTTAAAGCATTAATATACTCAGCTAGAGTTTGATTGGCTCTGAGATAACTGCTGTTAAGATGTGTACTTCCCGGCTTTGTCACAACTTGCTAGTCAGTCCAATTGTCAGGCTGCAACATAAACAAGGAAGCAGGTGTATTTTTACTATAGGTTAGCCACAGCTTTTTTTTTTCCTTTCTATTTTTAATTCACGTTTTTATCAAGAGAGCTATAATCCTCAGCCATGAAGTCAACCATATCAGCAGGTTAATGATCTACATTATGTTCGTTGTTGTTTCTCACGCTGTCGGAGGTTAGTCGCTCTGCCAGTCGGACCCTTTTTTTTTTTTTTTTATAAATTCCCCTGAATTGCCCATCAGAAGAATACTGTGACTCTTGGACCATAACTTTGTTTTTAAAGTTGTTTGTCTCATTTCTATTCTGGCCTCCCTCCTCCCCCCCTCCGCCACAATTTTGAGTAACATTTTTTCCCCCTCTTTTTAGATTGTTTTAAATGTATACATTGAAAACAGAGATCCCCATTTATGTGTCAGTCTCAGTATGAAATGTTTCTGAATAGACAGTTGACACTGTATTGTAAACTTTTAACATTCTTTTTATTTTGTATGGGTAAAATAAAGTTCATATTTCAATTAAAAAAAGCATCCGTTGTTGAATATGAAATGCTCGTTCACCTTTAAACACACTTCTTTGTTTACAAGCTGGGAAATCTGCCAAACCTGACTCCTACTGCAGCATCTCCAACCCTCTGAGACCCACAATAGACCTGTTTTTGTCTTTTTTTAGGGGGGTACAGTGGGTCTTTAAGGGGAGATAGCAGGTCAACAGTAGACGTCACATAGAAGTGGTGTACATCATCTGAAAGCTGAGAACCTGAAGATTAATTTGAGATGCTGCTCAGCACTGTGTGTCAAGTTGTTCTAGTCATAAGTCATGGAACATGATCGAAGTATATGATGTCATTCCCATGCTCTCTCATGTCTCATAAGTTGTTACAGCATTTTTTTGGGTTGATACCATTTGTTACTCAGATTTGGAGCTAAATTTAACCATTTTTTACCACTCAAGAATTAATAAAAATGATCAATAATCCCTCCAAAATGCCACATTAAGACACCAAGACCTTGAGGAACACCATAGAAAAAGCCATGCTGTGATTTGGGATCAAAAACTTTTGACAATTTTTAAGATTTCTGCAAGAATTGCATTTTTCGACGATTGGATGGCGAGCACTTCTGTTGTGTAAACTGCTCAGAAACACCCTTATCGTCAATCTAGCTAGGAAAGCCATCCATCCTCTGAATGCTCTAGGTCTCTAGTTTGAGGCTGTAAAGTTTCATGAGGCTGTGATTATCCTAGAGGTCACCACAGGTCATTTTATACAGCGAGGTCAAATAAAAAAAAAATGGTCTCACTACAATGAAATGGCTGCTATGAAGACTAACATCATCACACATGAATACAGTTGGGCTCATTGGATCCACAAGAGTCTCAGCTTTACAGTGATACCCCAATTTGGGCATGTCTGTAAAGGGGAGACTCGTGGGTACCCATAGATCACATATCTGGAGGTCAGAGGTCAAGGGACCCCTTTGAAAATGGCCATGACAGTTTTTCCTCGCTAAAATGTAGCTCAACTTTGGAGCATTTTCCCGACATGGTAGCACAAAATGGTTGGTACCAATGGATTCCTTAGGTTTTTTAGTTTCATATGATATCTGTAGCTCCACTCTAGCCCTAAAACTGAACCTACTAGAGCCTCTGAAAGACAGTAAAGTCAGTTGCAGGTCTCAGAGGGTTAAGCTGAGTATTTCAAAGCGCCTCCCCCTTCATTCTTCAGTTTCATAGGTCTGGATCACATCCTCTGTAGTCCTGATGCTGAGCCTCTTTGCACTCTTTTACTTTCTGTATTTTACAATATAAAAAAAGGTTTTCCCACGGATGCATCTCGCGTTGATTTACCGAACAATGACTCACGCAACCTGAAAGACAAGTGCTTCTGTTTATCTTCGGCGTTGCAGCCTCCTGGTATTTGAATCAGATAAGTTACAAGACGGCACAGGTTTATGGAAAGGTGCTCACAGAGAGGCGATTGTTACCGTCGTAGACTGTACTTTCAAAGTATAGCCGGCACACTTGGCCTCCGAGTGTGTGTGTGTGTGTGTGTGTGTGTCCAGCCCCTTTCCTCTTCCTCCTGCCTTCTTTATTTTTTCAAACAGTCCCATTTTGTCGTGTAAATGCAGCCGCTTCATCCCTCCCTTCTCCCTCCCACGCTACCGACCAAGCAACCCTGAGCCGGGGCCGCAAAAACAACTGCATCCTTCCTGCACAAGCGTTGACTCAGCGGACTGTGAGGGAGGGTGGGGTTAGCTGTGTGTGGGGGGAAGAGGGAGGAGGTGGGTCGGTGGTTGACTTTAGGAGGTTGGTGTCCAAACAAGCGGCAGCCATGGGGCTGGGAAGGAGGGGAGAGTTGGGGGAGCCATCAAAGGGCTAGCAGAAGGAAGCACACTGTTTCCACACAGCCGCCGGAGAGGCCAAAGGTCACCCTCTGATTCCCATCCCATCCACTCCCATGAAGCCACGGACTTTAAAGCCAGCGGTTCTCAAACTGTGTAGAACTTTGTCCACTATATATGGAGGATGGAACCTGCAAAAGTAAAAAATTAATTTATATATAAATAAATGACTCAATAAATAAATAAACATGTCATTAAATGTAGCAAAAATAATATTAAAAATAAATGTAGCCAAATGCAAAGGGAAAATCACAAAATCATCAGAAAAAAATAAATACATAAATAAATGCTTACATTAAAAAATAAATATAAAATTAATAAAAAAGAAATGCATAAATAAATAATACAAAATTAATAAAAATTAATACATGAATAAATAAAAGGGTTCTCAAATTGTGTAGAATTTTGTCTACACAAATAAATGGCTCAATAAATGAATAAATACATAAATAAATATGTCATTAAATGTAGAAAAATAATATTAAATATGTATAAATAAATGTATATATCTGTTTTAATTTGCTTCTTTGTTTATTTATCTCTAAATAATTCCCTTATTTATAGGCCATTAGTTAATTAATTGATTAAATATGACATAAATTGAGATTTATGCTTTATGTATCTTTGTATTAATTCCCTTATTTATTTACTCTTCTGTTTAATTTTCCCTTTTATTTATTTCTGTATTATTTTTTTATCAATCTTTTAATTTATGTATTTATTTTAGCATTATTTATTTTTTATTTATCTATGCATTTTTTATTATTTTATATTTATTTTTAAATGTATGTATTTATTTATGTATTTATTTTTTTCTGCATGATTTTCCCTTTGCATTTCACCCCTAGTTTCAACCGTAGCTTTAGATAAACATATAAGTTATGCATGATAAATGAATAAAAAAAAAAAAAATGTTTATCTTTATCATGCATTAGTTTTCATCAATTTTTTTCTTTTCCTGGTGCGAATGGGCTTCCATATGGGCTGCAGTATTGGCTATAGTAGTCTCATTGCATCACAGAATAACAACAGTATGTACATTTTCCACTAAGAGAATCTGCAGACTGCTGAACTCTGGTGTTTTTACAATAGAGAGGTGTTACTGAAAGTGCGAGTATTCTCCTTGGAATAAAACTTTTAAATGAGCCACATTTGACTTTATCTTAAGTAGAACAGCACAGCAGTAAATCCGACTCAACTTCAGTGAAATTGCAATTCCACCTCAGTCGGGTAAGTAGCCCATCAAACTGCATAAAGAACATTAAACCAGCCATATGCCAAAGGCTTTTAAATGTGCTGCTTAAAGAGAGGCTTGAAACTCCCTTTTTTTTTTGTTCAAAGTAACAGCAGACAAAAGGAAATCTTCAACACAGTTCTCCTCAGAAACCTAACAGCAGCACTTCATCCTCTTTTCTTTGACTATGGGGACAATTTTTAATGAACTGCTGTCCTTGAGTATTTGAACTGAATGTCACTAAAGCATAATATCTCAACTGATTCACCAGGAAGACACTTTACTGTGTTAAACTAACCATATAGCGTATGAATATATATGCAGAGTGTGGGAAATATGACCCATGAAAAGGAAACTGGACATAAAATGTCTGAATTTATAGCATCTTTCAGTAAATGGTGATTTTTTTTGTAGACATTATGGGGTTACTTGCTCGTAATAATTACCAACAAAAGGTCACAGATATATTTATAATACTTAATTACTGACTGTGTTTTTTGGTAAATGTTTTTGAGCATTTCTTTTTAATTTTCAGGTTATTTTACCACCAACATCAACAGAGCCATAATAAACAAATAGGACTTCTAGGGTGAATTTCAAAATAAAAGTCAGGCTTTTTCAGAAAATTTGTAGTAAATGAAAATGAAATAAATATGTATTTTTCCTCCCAAAATATGAGAATTAAGTCATAAAACAACATAAAAAAATTACCATATTGGTAATTTTAACACTATTATACCCTACTACTACTATTACTTATTTTACTTTGAAGGCAAACACTTCCCCTACATTGGTATTTTCTGCTAGCTTGACTTACCTCCAGCCTTATGGCCCAGTAACTGCAAAACATACAGAGTTAGTTAGTTAGTTAGCACTTAGCAGGAAAATAGCCATGTAAAATACAGGACAAATATTTCAAAATAAAAGTCTCATACATACATAATACACAGATGGGTTGCACACAAGAACATATTAGTCCATAAACACACAAATCAGTTATTTACTTTTACTTAGACTGTGAAATAAATGTTGAAATAAATAACCTACTTTATCATTGTAAAATTGGAGCTTTTTAAGTAGTCTATTATTTGAAGTCTTTAACTTGATAGGATACTTTACGGTGCTTAAAATCACATTGTTGCTTTTTATAAATGGTATTGCAGTGGAAAGCAAAAATTACCAGTGGTTCCCTGTGGATTTGTAAATGAATAACTGTTTTTTGTCTACATTTTCAGTTTTATTTATCATTGTTGTAAGTCTATGGTACGACGGTATGACGCAGTATTAGGGCCACATTGAGGAAAAAAAAATAAATCTGAGATTTCAAGAATAAAGTCATAATTTTACGAGAATAAAGACATAGGTTTACGAGAAAAAAAGGTCGAAAAAGGTTGTAATATTACGAGATAAAGTCAGAACTTACTAAGTTATAAAAAAAGTAAAATTACTACTTTATAATATTATGACTTTATTATTAATAATATTACGACCTTTTTTGACGTAAAATTACAACTTTATTTTCGTAATATTACAACTTTTTTCTTGTAAAATTACGAATTTATTCTCGTAATATTACGACTTTTTTTATCGTAAAATTACGACTTTATTCTCATAAAATTACGACTTTATTCTCGTAATATAACAATTTTTTTTATCGTAAAGTTACAATTTTGTTCTCGAAATATCCGATTTTTTTTTTCAATGTGGCCCTAATACGTCATACTGTCATTTTGAAATAAAAAAAAATAGAAAACATAATTCAGTATTTAGTATAATAGAAGAATATGAATTACAGGTAAAATAAAACACCCTTTATTATTATTTTCATGTATAATTTTACATATTTGATCTGTTCTTGTTCTGTATGCACCTTTTCCTTTTACTCTAATGAAATGATCTATGAGCCATGTTGTTTGTAAATCTGAATTTGTTCATTAATAAAAAAAAAAAAAAAAAAAAATTGCCATTTTGTCTCTTTTATTTTGACAGCTTTAACCGGATGTATGCGTCATACACACACACAGCTCTCAGCTTCACTTCCTGCCGCTGTCATCTGACTCCTTTTCCTGTTGGGAGAAAAGTTTCTGAAACCCGAAACCCCACCCTCTCTACTCTCTCTCTCTACTGACTGAGAGCAGCAGACCTAGAAGAAGAAGAGGTCCGAGCTCCAGACTCGAGGAAGAAGGATGATAATAAGTTATAATGGAGTTATTATAACACTGTTTGGACAACTAACGGTTATTTAAACGAGGAGGACCAACGGCTCTAACGGCTCTAACGGCTCTAACGACCAACGGCTACTTTTGAAATGTTTTTGAATGTTTTTACTGGATAACTCTTCCTGTTATGTTGTGATAGTGTTTCTCTGATAAGTAATGGATGCGGGACATGCGGGATTTCCTGCGGTGAGACGCGGTTATTGGAGATTTAAAGGGTTAACTTTAATGCTAACTGGTTGAAGAAGTTGTGGTAAAAACACTGGTTGGTTGGCTGGACCTGAATGCTCCTTTTCCTGCTATTCTTCTCAGCGCTTCCTGCTTTGTTTGTGGTGGCCAACTGCACTTAATGGCTAAAAATACATAAAAACTCAAAATGGACATCTAAAGTGGGATTATTTTGGAATATTTTAAGCTTCTTACACTTCTCCAGACATCAGAACTCAACAGGTGCCAATGAGAGGAAGAGAAGTGCTCATTTATTCCCATAATGAGGTGATTTCAAGAGTAAATACCAAATGACAATGGGCTCAAACCATCACTTGATTCAGTTCCTCGTCATCAAACTAAAAAGCAATCTCTCCGGCTGATTCTGTGTAATGTCAACACGACGAATGAAAGACACTCCAGTTATCTTTGAGTCCTCTTCCGTCGCCCACTTGTCGGTCAAGCCTTTTGAACACATTTCACTGGTCCCTGATGAACCAACAAGAAAGACAGGAAGACAGGGAGCGAGGCGCAATAAAGTACTCCTTTGTACTTTATTTTCAAACCCTTGGGGGTGCTGCTGCGAAAAAAAAATCAGATCCAGTCTAAAAAACATCTGCGCAAGGCTCCATGGAGCCGCTGAAGAACATATTCAGTCGTGGCCCGCTGTCAAACTGGAAGAATTTGGATCAATCCCAAAAGGGGAACTTCACGAACCCGGTGTGGACGGCGTTGTTCGACTACGAGGCGTCCTGTAAAGATGAGCTCACCTTGCGCAAAGGCGACCTGGTGGAAGTGCTGTCTCTGGACTCTGAGATATCGGGCGACGAGGGCTGGTGGGCGGGTAAGGTCAACAACAAGGTGGGCATCTTCCCGTCCAACTATGGTTCCTTCAAGCCAACTGGATACGGGAAGCTGCCGGGCACCGGCGTGGTCGCCGAGCTCGGCCCGGACGTGGTGAGCCAGTTCGAACCCGACGTTCTGGATTTCCGGGAGCTGAGCCTGGAGGAGGTCATCGGGGTCGGGGGCTTTGGGAAGGTGTATCGTGGCACGTGGAGAGGCCGTCTGGTGGCCGTGAAGGCCGCCCGGCAAGACCCGGACGAGGATATCAGCGTGACGGCGCAGAACGTCCGGCAGGAGGCGCGCCTGTTCGCCATGCTGACCCACCCGAACATCATCGCCCTGAAGGGCGTCTGCCTGCAGGAGCCCAACCTGTGCCTCATCATGGAGTACGCCTCTGGCGGGGCGCTGAGCCGGGCGCTGGCGGGGCGTCGCATCCCGCCGCACGTCCTGGTCAACTGGGCCGTGCAGATCGCCAGAGGGATGTTGTACCTGCACAGCGAGGCCATAGTGCCCGTCATCCACCGGGATCTCAAGTCCAACAACAGTAAGTCCTTCAAGCGTGCAGTCATCAATCAAAAGCCAGTAACCATTCTGTCAGCGTTAGGTTGATGGAAACAAAGTGCACAGACGTGTTTACCGGGCAACATGCCCCCATGGCGGTGATGGAACATGGTGTACTACACATAAAGCTGCTAAAGGCCCCTCTCTTAGTGTTCACAAGGCCACATCGAGAACAAAGGCAACCTTTTTAAAGTCCCTCAACATACTGTACGGCCTGAGCTCCAGTAGAATTATTAACTCAAACATCCCATTAGTCTGGCAAATTGAATTATCTGTCTGCTTTTGGTTCTGCACCATTAATTAATACAGTCTCAAGTCATTGTCCTAGGGCAGGGGTCGGCAACCTTTACTATCAAAAGACTTTACGAGAAAAAAAGTCATATTACGAGAATAAAGTCACAACTCTACGAGAAAAAAAGTCGTAATATAATGAAATAAAGTCACAACTTTAGGAGAAAAAAAGAAAATAACATGTAAAATTACTACTACTATACTACTATACATATATATATACTAATATTATGACTTTATTCTCATAATACTACGACTTTTTTCTCTTAAACTTCTGACTTTATTCTCGTAATATTACGCATTTTTTTCTCGTAATATTATGACTTTCGTACCGTCGTACCATAGACCTACAACAATGATAAATTAAAATGAAAATGTAAACAAAAAAGTTATTCATTTCCATTTTTAAAAACCCACAGGGAGCCACTGGAGAGGAGCTAAAGAGACGCATGTGGCTCCGGAGCCGCCGGTTGCAGACCCCTGTCCTAGGGTGATATATCACTTTTTATCTAGTCTGAGATCATGACAAAACATTCAAAAATAAGATTAGTGGTGCAACAAAACATCTTTTCTTGGATGCTAGCCCAGTCATGTCACTCTCTAAAAAGGCTACAGAGATGCAAATATGTGTTGATAGGACAATAATTTGCAAGCAAAGGTCATAAGAAGAGGCCTTTCCGTCTCGGCACCGTCGCAACTCACACTTTGGACTTTGATGCCATCCGGGGGCAGCAGCTGGGGGAGGTCTTGCGTCAGGTTTTCGGGCCCTCGCGGCAGACACGTAGGCATTGAACCTTGTCATTAAAGCTACACTGCAGAGAGATGTATCGCTGATGAAGCTTTCTGTCACCCCCCCACCAACACCACCCTTTTTTTTTGAAGCAGAACAAGTGCCTTTCTCAGCTCTAACAGCACGCTTAGCCAACCTAAACACGGAGCCACCTGAATTTTTACAGCAGCCTCCCCCTCTGTTATTATCATTCTTTGCGATGCAGCATATAATCCCCGTCAGCTCTGTGGCTGTATCTTGTTGCGGTCCAAAAGATTTTCAACCTTTCTCAGCTCATCCCCTTTCTGTTACGGCACATCCCGATTTGCCACGCCGAAATAGAAAATAGAAATGCTGCTTGTTTAACTGGCACCGCAAAACATTCAGTACTGTAGGTTCTGAGAATGTGACCTTGGTTAGGAGTTTTCTCTCTTGATTCACACTTTTTTTTTTTAAAGACAAACAATCCCTATACAGCACTACCTTTCTCCCAGACTCCTTTCAGCATTCCCACCATAAAACATTACATGTCCCTTATAGATTAAAAAAGAAAATACCACTAATTTGTGAAGGAAATGTCTTTATTCTTTGATTTTTGGGTTGCTTGAACACATTTTTTTATCTATAATGCCTGACAATGACTGATATATTTGACTTCAGGACATCTCTGACTACACACATGCTGAAAATCAACCATTTTTACTGTATTAATTTAGATATTTTCCAAAGTAAAACTCCATGGAAGTGTATGATTTTTCCCATGGTCTAGTGTTTAAAAAGTGAACAAAAAATCGCAATACATATTGAATCGGCACCCAAGTATCGTGGTAGTATCGAATCGGGAGATAGGTGAATCGTCCCAGCCCTAATATTAACTTGTTAAGCACCAAAAAATGAACTTCCATGTCCTCCGCCATTTCTGACAACGTCGAACACGGTAAACACGACCGCATTTGAACACACCATATCTCATTGACCATCGACAATTCCCCTTCCCATTCCCCTTCAATTGTCTTCACCAGGTTCTTTCCTAGTAAGATCTCTCCACTTGGAAAATAATGCCTCCTGTAGCGCAAAAGAAAATCGAGTTGTGTCAATATAGTGTTTGTATATGAGCCAGGCCAACGCAAACACAATCTCTCTCTCCGTGCGCCGGGAGATCGTATCGCTCTCCTCGCCTCTTGCTTTTTTAAACTGAATCTTTGTCCATGGCCTGCCCCTACATGTCTCCATACAGCCATAACCCTGCTGTGCCACTGAGCAATATCCTGTTGTGGTGGCGATGGTGGTGGTTCGGGTTAGAGGGATGGCGGTGGTGGTCGGGTGCTGATAAGTGTAACGCACAGGTGCAGGAGCATCTTAACATAAGGGCAGTTTAAAGTAAAAATGCACACTAAAATCAGATGATGGGGCAGTTAGTTACAGTACAAAATGTACTTGGGTTGTGGTGTCGGTTTCTCAGAATAACGGTGCAAGTTCTACTTTCAAGAGCTGGCATTTTGCGTCAGCGCTCTGCAGTCACACAGGGATAAATCTGTCATAAAGACCTATTTCCAATTGTAGCCTAAATCAGGGGTTCTCAAATTTTTTGGGGCCTCTTAAAGGGGAGATCATTTGGTAACACTTCATTTTACAGGTCCGCAAATTTCATGGTAATTAGGTGATAATTGGCAAGTAACCTATTCAAAATTTCTTTGATTACATACATACTGAAAATCAAACATTTTTACTGATCAATTTAGATATTTTCCAAAGTTAAAGTCTCTAGAAGTGTATGATTCATCTTTTTCCCATGGTCTATTGTTAAAAAAGTTAACAAAAATCGCAATAAATCGTAATATCGAATCGCAATACATATCGAATCGGCACCCAAATATCGTGATAATATCGAATCGGGAGATAGGTGATGTTTTAGTGGCGCAAATGGTCCCTATCTGTAGATAATCAAAGGATAACTCCTTTATGATGCTAAAAGATCACTCTTTTACCATGATATCAGCCTAAACAAAACACTAGATGAAGAAGAGACCGCCAGCAGCAGCAGCACATTACTACATTAAGATTCCCTTTTGGCCCGCTGTTACAGTGATGGATTAAGGTGAATAGTCATTACCCCTGAAGGGCTTGTAAACCAGAGCTAAAAATTGTAGCTAATGACCAGCAGAGCGCTTTGGCCTGTTTCGGAAGATGCTGATGAAACAGGATCATAGAAGAAAGTGCATGGTGGGGGTGCTTGGGTCGCAGCCAGAGGCCATAACTGGAATTCCACTGAAAGTAAATAGAGAACAGAGAGTAGAGGAGCCTCTTTCTCTCACTATTATGTCCATAATATATCTGGGGATGAGGGTCTGGGGACTTTTCACAACTTACGCTATACACACAGTCATTTTCTGTTTTTAGCAGTGTTTTTATAGTTACTTTTCCACTTTAAAGCCATACAGTTCTGCAGGAAACACTGAATCCTGGTGATAGTGCTGCTGTTTTTATCAAATCGTTTAATTTTTCACCCTCATTGGCTCAGACTTTGAACCGCAACCCACATTAGCTTTCTCGCTAACGGCTTCTGTTATCCACGAACAAGAAGGATACGTCTCGTGATACACCTTGGGGCGCTGAACATACTACCAAACAAAAATAGGGGAAAACTACACTGCTAACCTCAGTTTGTAGGTTAGATAGTTAATTACCTGGTCAGCTGTAGCGCAATATAACCAGCTAATTACAATTTTGTTGATTTAATTTACAGTGGACTTAAAAGCAGAAATTGTTTTTCTTTTTTGGTCACTAGTGGGGGCAGCGGAACAACATGAAAACATTGGCATATCACCTCACAAATTTGTTATGACTAACCTGTTAGCAAACACTAAAACCCGGATATGAGTTAGCATTTTAGCACTTCCGGTCCCTTGTCTCTAAGTCAATTATGGGAAGGATGACCTCTAGGCGTTAACGCAGTTTTACACTCGGTGGCTCACGTTACCGCACTCTTGGAAAGAGAGTGATAAGCGGAGGGGTATTCAGTTGGTTGCAATCTGCAACCACACCACTAGTTGTCACCAAATCCTGCACACTGTCCCTTTAAGTTGTATGTAATTGAATTCTTGCTATAGCTGCAGTAAAAATCTTGCTATCAGCACTCAAAAACTCATTCAGTCCAGTTGCCGTCCAGTTATCTGCACAAAGCCTTCATAGATACAAAAACAGCTCAGCATCACCGCACGCCATAAACCTCTGCAGAGGCTGTAGTTAGAACGAGTGGGGAAAGGGCCAAGCTAAGCACTTGCTGGGCTCTGAACTCACAGGCCCCTTTTTTTCAGGAAGAAGCCACAGTTAGATCTTGGATCAACAAGTCTTTTTTTTTTCTCCACGAGTGGACAAACATCTGATACATCCCACTACCAGCATGTTTTCATTCAGGGCCCCCAGCGCTCCACACTGCAGCACACTCAAAACATCCCCTATGTGTGTGTGTGTGTGTGTGTCTGGGTGTGTGATGTTTGCATGTGTATGGTGAACTGCTCTCCTGTTACCACTACACACACACACACACACCCCACCATTCCCTTGGAATCATGAGGGCAATTTAGACACTTTCAGTATTTGGTGAAGGGATGGGGGTATTTTAAACCCGATAAAGTCTGCACCTGTATTTCGTTAAGGCAGCCGTATTACCTCTTAACACGTGTAGTTGAGTTTATAAGTGAGCCAATGACAAAGTTCAGCTGGCCATTAGAGAGAAAGAACATGATAAAAATCTTATCTACAGATGGAAATTTAGCGGTGAAGAATGTCAGTAAGGCTCGACTTTAGCTGTCAGTTTGCCAGACAGATCTTTTATTGTCTGCTTCATGTACTTCAGTGTGAGAAGACGTCAAGATATTGCATAGAGTGCTACAGGAATGAGTCCTAAAACCCAGAAATGAGTTAGCATTTTAGCACTACCAGTTCCCTCGTCAGTGGGTTTTCTTTGAATGGGTTTTAAGTTAGATGCCTGAAATAAGTTCTGTGGTTAACACAAGCTCAAGAGATTTTAAAATGGGTTCTATGGCTACCCACGAGTCTTCCCTTTCCAGACTTTATGATAATCACATGCAGTTTGGGGCAAAAAGCATGCAGTTTTTTTGCATGCAGTACAAATGTGTTATTTTCTCCTATTCTAAAATGGTGTATCTGAATATTTCTGCATACTGGGGTCCCTAAACTGTCTTTGAATTACATACATTGGGTATCACGGTAAAGCTGAGACTCTTGTGGATCCAATGAGCCCAACTGTATTCATGTGTGATGATGTTAGTCCCCATAGGAGCCATTTCATTGTAGTGAGACCAATTTTTGTAATTTGACCTCACTGTATAAAATGACCTGTGGTGACCTCTAGGATAATCACAGCTTCATGAAACTTTACAGCCACAAACTAGAGACCTAGAGCATTCAGAGGATGGATGGCTTTCCTAGCTAGATTGATGATAAGGGGGTTTCTGAGCAGTTTACACAGCAGAAGTGCTTGCCAATCCAATCGACGAAAAATGCAGTTCTTGCAGAAATCTTAAAAAATGTCAAAAGTTTTTGATCCCAAATCCCAGCATGTCTTTTTCTATGGTGTTCCTCAAAGTCTTGGTGTCTTAATGTGGTATTTTGGAGGGATTATTGATCATTTTGATCAATTCTCGAGTGGTGAAAAGTGGTTAAATTTACGGCACATGGAACTTTGGGCACATGGTAAAAGGAAGTCGTATATGGGCCACATCCCATGGAAAGAGGTAGTAAGTAATGGACCTAGAGTTTTGTCAAATTTTGATCTATAGACTATAACTTAGCATTAAGAAGGATGTCTACAATGTCAACAAGTTATCACATTGAACTCCGTTGATAACCTCTCTGCCTCACTGCTTCATCACACTTAGCTGAGCTGAGCTACGCATGATGTGCAGCATGCGTTAAGGAAGGGATGTTTTTACAGCATACATGTCAATACAGTTTCTGTTAGAAAGTGGTAGTGATTTCTTTACTATTTTTTTTTTTAATCACTAAAACATCTGGCCCAAGATGTTGAATTGGCTGTAATGTTTTTAAACTTAGAGAAGAAATGGGCAGTCAAGATGAAAAGAAATAGCCACTACGGCTGAAAAAACAAGGAAGAGGATAACATTTGTAGAACATCAGTACTCTGACAACAGAAAAAAATACCAGGAAAAAGATGATTCAGCTTATGCTGCTTGATTGACACAAGTGATATCTGGGAAATGCGGCAAAACAGCAGTGAGCTTTAAACACCGAGGAAGGAAACAAAATATAAATAAAAATAAGGAACTTGTGCACCCACCATGTCATACTAGCTTGTCATGAAAGAGCTTAAATAACGCTCCAAAGTTACTCTAAATTTGACGAGGAAAAACTGGCATGTCCATTTTCAAAGGGGTCCCTTGACCTCTGACCTCAAGACATGTGAATGGGTACCCACGAGTCTCCCCTTTACAGACATGCCCACTTTATGATAATCACATGCAGTTTGGGGCAAGTCATAGTCAAGTCAGGACACTGACACACTGACAGCTGTTGTTGCCTGTTGGGTTGCAGTTTGCCATGTTATGATTTGAGCATATTGTTTAAGCTAAATGCAGTACCTGTGAGGGTTTCTGGACAATATCTGTCATTGTTTTGTGTTAACTGATTTCCAATAATAAATATATACTTACATTTGCATGAGGCAGCATATTTGTCCACTCCCAGTGTTAAATACTTGACAAATCTCCCTTGAAGGTACATTTTGAACTGATAAAAAATGTGCGATTAATTTGCGATTAATCGTAATTAACGATGGACAATATTTGAATCGATTGACAGCCCTAATTAAAATATACAATATATACACCATTGGTCTTCAAACTTTACTGAATTACTCAACTAGCTCACCACTTTTGATCCACGCCACCAAGAAGAGCACATTTCTGCATTGGTTAAGTATTTTTTATTCAGCAGGAGACGTAACCTGAAATGTCAAGCGTAGCAGAAAAATGCACCGTCATTAAGTCAACCCATCCATAAACATGGCTGCATCTTCAGTTTGCTGATTGGCGTATCCGAGGGGTGCCTGGGGTGTCCTGGCAGGGTCACTGGGGGTAGAGCTCAGCTGTGTTGCTGCTGGCTCACAGTGAGTGTCGGTGGGTGATAAGGCAGACGGGGTTTGAGAGCCAGCTGCTCGGCTACATCCTTTCCCCATTGCCTTTAGTTTGGAAAAGACAGGCAAGCAGAATCCAGAGGTTAGGCTCACATTGGATTGACCAGCAGGGTAGATGCAATGACTATAAAGGCACTGATCTCTATTCTAGATCTGGAGATTTGACACATGTGAGTGTGGACAGAATCCAACGTTAGTAATGATAACAGACAGTATTTTTTAGATCAAAGCTTCTAGAAGCAGATTTTTTTCTGTTGATAACTTGAATTTTGACCGTTTTCATTTCCTCAACATGAGGTTCAAAGTAGATTTATACTGTGTTGAGCTGCTTAAAGTTCAGAGCTGGAAGCGAGATTAGCCTAAAGACTGGAAGCAGGGGGAAACAGCTAGCCTGACTATGAAGGCCGACTGTTGCGTCGCCTTTGTTTTGGCCGACAAGTTGCATTTGAAAACACCGCAAAGACGATAGCCGACGGCTAAATTTGATAAATCATTTCTGATATATTTGACTTCAGGACATCTCTGACTACATACATGCTGAAAATCAAACATTTGAATGTATTAATTTAGATATTTTTCAAATTAAAAGTCCCTAGTAGTGTATGATTCAACTTTTTCCCGTGGTCTAGTGTTGAAAAAGTTAACAAAAATTGCGATAAATCGTAATATCAAATCACAAATCTTATCGAATCGGCACCCAAGTATCGTGAGGGTATCGAATCGGGAGGTATCGTCTCAGCTCTAATGTTTAAGCTGACATCTTAGTGTTAATAAAAAAGTGACGACCACGGTCTAATCCTGTATATCAGCACCATGTAGTCATGTAGTGTTCTCATACAGTATACACTATGTAGTGTAGGTGCAAAATGAGATGTGCCCACACAATAACTGCACACCCACGCTTAGTCATGAACGCTGCAGTACGTGTGTGTGTGTGTGGTTGGATCAGGATGAGTGAGGGGGCAGAACAACAACTCCAGGGGAGAAGGAGGAGGAGAAAAAAAAAGCAAAAGCAAAGCAGACACTGGAAGGTCAGAGCACACAGGAAGTAGAGGTTTCCAGAACTGAGCCTGAGAGTGTGTTGTTGTTGTTCTTCTTCCCTTCTTCGGTCTGAAACCTCACTCTCAGCCCGGCCTCTCTCTCTCTCGATCTCGCCACAGAGATCACAAGACAGTTCCCATGCAAATGAGCGAAAAACCTACATATCTGTTAGTGGAGGAGAGAGCACACGTTTGTTTTGAGTTCAGGAAGGAAGCCAACGTAAGGAATGTTGTTCATGAGTGGTTGGCTTTGTTATAGCCGGCATGTTTCAGATGAGTTTGTGGTCAATTCTGACCTTTTGGGGGATTAAGTTATGGATATGGGGAAGTATTTTTTCTAATAATATGTATTTGTGGATTTTCGCTTTTTTATTATTTCTAGGAATGTCACAGTGAAGGAATTTCCCCTGCGGTGATAATGATTGGCTCAACAGCGTGATAATGCGATATTATTGCCTTTTTTGGGGGCAAATTACTTAATTTATCCTGATTTTAGTGCTATATAAATCAGCTTTATTGTTAGGCTATTATTAGGTATATTGTTGCTTTTTAAATGAAAAATGACTGTTTTAAAACAAATCAAATACACAGAAGGGCAATGAGGCGCAGCCTTTTTTTCAGCTGAGACGCTTTGGTTGCTCTGGATGAAGCTGAAGGCTGAAGCATGTAGGGACAGAAGACGGATCCGCTGGTCTATATGTGTTAATTTCTCCTCCGTTGTTGTTGTTGTTGTTGTTCAGCAATTGTAGCCTACGTGTAGGATGTGATGATTGGTCTTTGTGGTATTTGTCCCGCCCCGACTCCATTGTGTTTGGATGACCGGGTAAACGGTGACAAAGTTTAAACATTTTTCAACTTTCCACACCGAACGTGCAGCGCTCGGCGCAGAATAGACTCTCGGCAGCCTCGTCACGCCGCTGCCGTTTGTAGCCCGGCGTAAATACACGGCGCTCCCATTGCTCCCAAGTTTCAAAAGAAAAAACACGAACATTGCGTTTGTCGTCTGCGGTTGGCTTGTCAATAGCGCGGTATTGCAATATTGCGGTTATTGTGACAGCCCTGATTATTTCTCTTCTCTTTCACCTTGACTTCGACCTTTGCTTTTTTCAGAAAATTAATGTTTTCTAAAGCTACTTAACCAGACAAGCAGGTGACTTCTGAGGCGTTATCTAGAGTGATTTCATTAAAATAATGCCTTCGAAGCAGCTCCGCTTCTCAAAGTTTTGAATAACTAAACCCCCATTTTTAATACCGTACCTTGATGCGAAGAAGCACATTAATGTTAATGTAAGGTCACTACAATCACAGACAGAATGTCAAGTAATAATCATAGCCTCTTTCCACCACAGGGACATCTCTAAGAACACGGGAATCTTTTTAGTAGCTCAGAAGCTTTACCTGCATTTTGACCCCAGTAATCAGGGTCTGAATTTAGTTCCTGAGCTGTAGTTCCTGCCTCTTCGTACCCGGTTGAGTTTGATCCGTCATATTTACGTCCTCAGGATATCAGCGCTCCCTCCCACCCCTACCGTACTACCTTGACCTCAAAACTTCTGGGGTCAAGCCAGTAATGGGCCCCCTGTCTGAGTTTGGAAGGAAATGGCCCCTAATGAAGGTTAAATTTCAACACATGAGCACTGCGCTGTTAATAAGTGACCGTTTTCAGGATCTCACAGCCCTTTACCTGGCAACGGAGGAACCATTTATAAACGAGGGTTGTCAGTCGATCAAAATATTTAATCGCGCTTAATTGCATGATTGCCCATGATAATTAATATGTTGTCCAGAAACCCTCACAGGTACTGCATTTAGCATCAAAAACATGCTCAAATCATAACATGGCAAACTCAAGCCCAACAGCTGTCAGTGTGTCAGTGTGCTGACTTGACCCAAAACTGCATGTGATTATCATAAAGTGGGCATGTCTGTAAAGGGGAGACTCGTGGGTACCCATAGAACCCATTTTCATTCACATATCTGGAGGTCAGAGGTCAAGGGACCCCTTTGAAAATGGCCAATGCCAGTTTTTCCTCAATAAAATTTAGCTCAAGTTTGGAGCGTTATTTACCTTTTTTTCCAACTAGCTAGTATGACATGGTTGGTTTCAATGGATTCTTTAGGTTTTCTAGTTTTATATGATTTAAAACTGAGCCCACCACAACCTAGAAACTACAAGCGGCGTTAATTCGTTAAAGAAATTAGTGCCGTTTAAAACAAATTTGCGTTATTATCGTGTTAACTTTGACTGCCCTAGTATAAACCTCCAGTACAATGTTGTCCAAGTTGTAATAGTTTTTAAGAAGCAGCCCAACAGTTAAAGCAGGTTCAAGTGGTTGATTTAGATATCACTGCCAACCTGGAGAGGTGAGACTCGACAAACCTGATCAACATTTGGCAACAGCAGGGCACAGAGAGTGTCCTACATTTTTAATTGTGTCAATAACACTCCACTATGCAGTGAGTGTGTAATAAAAAAACAAACATTAGGGGGTGAATCACAACTTTATCTTTACGGGCATCAAATGAGAAAGAAATGCCACCGCCGACTGACTGCAGAACCTTCTATTCATAAGTTGTCAGTTGGTCATGGCCGGGTGTGTAAACTCACTGACGTCGCCTAGTTCCTACACTCGGTGAACTTGTTGCGTGCCTGCCTCTGAGCTGAGACGAAACTCCAGCGCTGGTTTCATCTTCTGCACTGTGATTATGCCCTATCACTCCCTCTCTCACTCTCTCACTCGCTGGCTGCCTGGTCAGAGGTTGCCAGACTGTCTGTCAGCCTATGGCCTCGTCCCTCAGGGGACAAAGCTCCCGTTCTTCCTGGGGAAAGCCCCCACCCTGCCGGAATTCTCCCTTCGCCTACGGGTGCAGCGCAGGGAGGTGGGGGGAGAGGGAGGAAGGTAGAGAGAGCATAGAGGAGGCTTAGGTTGAACCGATGTGGGTATTTAAAGGCCGATACAGATTTGTACATTTGACAGAATTGGGACTTTGGGTCAATTTTAAGTTGGGTTTTTATGCAGATGTTTTTGTCTCTGGTTTATTTTCTGGTTCAGCTTTATAGCCACATCAACCGATAGCTGCCTCTTAAGCTGTTGTTCCACTGCATGGCACGGCTCTGTTCGACTTGACTCGACTCACTTTTGGTACAGCAGATAGAACCCCCTTATAGTTTTGTTGCGGTAGTTGGTGTTACTGGTGTTACCTGTGTTACTCGTGTTACACGGTGGTCGGGCACACACTGATTACATTACGTACCCACCGCCCCCACCATAGTGTCGCGTTTTTTTTTTTTTTTTTACAGAAATAAAACCCATTTAGTTCATTTTGTCCTTGGGATGAAGGACGGGGATGATGGATGGGACACAAAACACGATGTATTCCCTAAACTTAACCAAGTGTTTTTTTTTTTGCCTAAACCTAAAGAAGTTGTAGTTTTGTAAAACTAAAGAAGCCTTTTTGTTTGTGTTCAAAATATGACGTTTCATTCAGTTTTACAACATGTTAGAATGTGTTACTTTTAAGTTTGACTTTTACATCACAGTAGGCGTAGTAGGCCCCTATTGACCCACATCTATGGTGCTTATAGTGACTGATGACGGTGATTAAATCTAATCGAAATTGCATTGTGGAAGACTTTGTGATATCGGCAAATATCATATCGTCCAAAAAAATTATATAATATAATATCTTGATGAAACTGGTGGCTTACACGCCTAGTCTGCAGTGTGGGAAACGCAAAAATAACCATTCTAACGTGTAAGAAACTGAACTGAACTGGTCTGCTCGGTGGAAACGTGGCATTACACTCACGCACTGATATATCAGCCTAACTACCAGAGATCGGAGGGGCTGAAGAATGATAGCATACATGAGGAAAAAATGCGGTGAGAGATGGCGATGGAGCTCCAGCGTTGAATTATAGAGAAAACATAATTAAGTGAGGTGCAGAGTGAAGAGGCAGAGAGCGGCTGACTTTTGCATCTGGCATGTTATCGTGACAGGAATGGGTGGTTAGAAAGAGAGAGAGAGAGAGAGGGAGTCCATGCAGCTGAAAGGTTACAGCCTCTATCACTGCGTGTACTGTATGCTCAGCACCAGCCACATGTCCTCTCAAATGTCCTTGAGCAGGACGTTGACCCTTTACCAGCGTTTGCTCTCGGTAAGCCAGGTGCTGTAGATGTAATTGAGTGTTTGCTAAGCCCCCTTCAGTTACTGTTGCTACGTCTGTCAAGCTTTCCTTTCTCACACGACACCTATGCAACCACGATAATGATGGCATATTTACCACTGGACATTCTTAGTCACTTTGAAACAATGGGTCCTTGATTTCGGACAGAGGTAGACAAAAGCAGACTTCTCATTCCTAGCTGGCAACTACCCATTTTCCCAGCTAAAATGTCAAATGGAATGGAAACTTATTTCCAAGAAAGTTGTTAACACATCACAAGATTTAAAGTGGTGCTTTTCTGCAATTCTTTGTGAAGAAACTCAGTTTTCGCTGATCTGTCGATGAAATCAACTAATCGATTAGCGTTAGTCCGCTAATTATTTCTTTCTTTCTTTCAAAATTGTAATTTTTTTTCTTTTTTTCCACCAGATTGAGCCATTTTCTCATGTCCTATGAGGCAAATACATGCTATTTTCCTGGTTTCCTGCACAAATAAATAAAAAAAGAAAAACCCTGGCATTTAGTATAGAGAACACAATTATCTTTTTGTGCTTTTAAAAAATGTATGAATATTTGGTAGTTATGATCAGTGCTAAGTTGGCTAAAAGATTTAACTCAGTGAAAGTGGAAAATTCTATAAATATATAATGTTTTTATGGCAGTTTTTTTTTATGCTGCCATTTTTGTCCTCTATAGCACATCAGAGCATTTTTTGAAAGTGAGGCACAAGGGCTAGTATTACAAGTATGATATGGAAAATGTGAGATCATATTGTTATTTCATTCTAACATAACCCTATTTGGCTACTCAGCTTTCGTATTTTTTGTATTTTCAAACAGTAAACCTTCACTTTTAACATGAAACGTGAGAAAAGACGACCCTATGTGTTGCTAACGTAGGCTACTTTGGCTAACGTAATGCTATCTCTATAACGTTGGCTGGGGATGTGGAGTGTAAACAGCAGATCAGGGTAAATAGATGGTACGTCATCTATAACCCCTCAACCTAATGAAACCTAGGTAATTAATGATGTGCTCAATGGCCTTGTAAGGAACGCTCAGGTACTACGTAATAAGCTAATTATCCTGGCACGCTAATTATTGCAGCTTAGAGCAGATAAACACACTGTTTAATCCAAGAATAATGGACGCTTTGGCTCTTGTATTTTTTGGTTTTGCAGAGGCTAAAAGTCCCCAAAACACCACCACCCTCCTGTAAGCAGTTCTTGTGCATTGGCATTGCCCGCTATCTGATTTAGTAGATCTGCCACAACACAAGTTCCTTGAAATACAAGGTCACTACATTTGTAATGACGTCAGAGAGAGTTCCCTGAAACTTGTCACAGTGCATTTTTAATGTTGAATTGATTTTGCAGCATTTACCCGGCTGTTATATAATCCAAATAGACCTAAGGCTCTTGTTTGATGTAAAGAAGGTGAATGTGTTTGCCCAGGATGGACATGGTCGTACTTTATCTGTCAGGTATGTTTAAAATCCCTGACACTGGGATTCTCGCTATGCTTAGCTGTTGGGTTGAGTCAGACCCAGCACAAAACTCAGACCGCCGCTGGTAGGAGTCATATCAGCAACTGACACAGTCTTGTTTCTGAACAACAAACAATACCAAACAGAGTCCCGTTGCCGTGGAGATCTGTCACGGTGTTTTTTAGTGGCGACATTGTTGGGTTTCGCCTCGGGAAGACGCTCTGTCTGGGCAAGACTGATCTAGTCGTGATACTCGCTGTTATCCTTTTGAAGGTAGAGGTGGATTTCCTGTTCTGTTAACTCACCTCCTCAAAATGTGATCCCAGGTGAGAGATACCAGAGGATGCTGGGTATCCTCATTGTATTCGCCCAGTAGAATTTATATAATTTGATGTGGTTAATTTTTCATCCTGACGTCCTACTGCTCCTACGTGAAAAAGCTATTTGTGTTAGTGCTGTTTCTATAGCTCTCTATACAGCAAGGAGGTCATTTTCTCTCATGGTTCCCTCCACAGAAGTCGTCTTGTCCAGACTTCAGTGCACTACTTTATAAACTTCTTAAACGTTTTTCCATACAGTTCTGAAGATGTCAGCAGCAGCAGACTTAATGTTATGTGGGTCAGTTGGCTGATTTGGACACAGTGTGAGTGTTGCCACACACACCGTCCAGTAAGCAGCTGACTAATGCGGCAGTCGTCGTTCGTGTGATGGTGGCGGTTAAGAGGCGGGAGGGCTGGACGGGGCTGAACTGTGGATGCACTCTGCTTTAGCTCAGGAAGTGGAAGAAGAATGTGGTGTGTATTTGTGCTGAGACGGCTAAAATGCTTTTTGTTACTTGCATGGATTTTCATGTTCGTTTCTATGCTTAGTTGCATGTATGTGAACATATATGAGTGTTGTGGACCCATATGTGCATGCATGAGTGTGTGTACAGGTAGGCTATATCCGCCCAATAGGTGTAGAGACATTTTTATGCATTGGTTATGTATATTTATTATGTGTGTTATGAAACTGTCAGAACCCTATAATAAATCTGTGTGTGTGTACACTGGTGTAAGATAGGCCTGGTGCCAGGGACTTTTATTTGGCCTCACTCCCAGCATGACACTGTAGTTAAATGTCCATCACTGGGTGAATAGAATACTGTCTGTATACTATATTACTAACATGAGATCCATCTACCCAGAGCTGCACCTGATTAGACTGTTATCAGGCCATTAAATACGCGTTATTGGTCACTATAAGCACCATAAATGTGGGTCATTATGGACCTACTACATTGAGGTTTTAATTACTACGGTCGCTAGAGGTTGCTGTCGTCTTCTTTTATATATTCTTTCAGTGATCTACCATGTGAATTGATGATAAAACCTACTAGTGGGTGTAGTAGGCCCCTATTTACCCATATCTATGAGGCTTATAACCACTGATAACGCCTATTTAATGGCCTGATAACAGTCTAATTGGCTGCAGCACCTCTGGGCTGAGTCTCAGGATATAGCACGGGTTGCCAGATATGATAGGTGAGCACGGGTTTTGGTTGTTCTCAAACCTGGCAACAAGACCTCTGGTTGCAAAAAAAGTCTGATTGTATAGAAGTCTATGAGAAAATGAGCCAACTTCTCACTTGATTTATTACCTCAGTAAACATGAGTTTATGGTCTCGAGTCTTCTTCAATGCAGCATGATGCTCATTTAGTAAATCATGGTCCCATTTAGAGTCAAGTAGACCATAAAGCAGGGGATGCTTTAGGGCAGAAGGAGGTGCAGAAGTCTAGTTTTCTCTCAGAACACTTGAATTACAATATGCTGAAAGGTTATTATGGCTTTAAAGGCCTGAAACGACGTGCGTCAGCTGCCCTCTGAAGTGGTTAGCGAAGCTGTCGTCAAAGTTATGTTAACTTCACTGTTAGTAAAAGGAGATATTTATGCTCTTATCTATTAGCTTGGAATTGGAAGTGTTCAGAAATGCCAGCTTAATGCCACCCCTTGGCACGTCATGAACTCTTGCTAAGCTAAGCTAACCATGGCCTGACCCCAGCTCTGTACTTAACGCACAGTCATGAGACTGATATCAATCTTCTCATTTCACTCAACTAGTTCCTAATATGCCTACATATTTGATAATCAGACAAGCAACTGTTGATAGCTTTAAAACACAGCTCAAGACTTGGGCTTTGTCCGAAAATTACATACTATGTACTACATACCCAATGCTACTTTACTTTTGTGTATATAAATAGTAGTGTGTATCTTTTCGGACGCACTGAGCTGTAATTTACGTCGTCACTTCCTGAGAGCCTCCTTGCAGGTCGGAGACGTGTAACCATGGTAACCCGTGCCGACATCATGTGACCAAAATGACGGTTTGTGAGAATCAAAGTCTGAATTAATTAAAAATCTAAATATTACGTCTAGCAAAGTGAGAACTTATACTTATAAATTCAAGCGTTATTGATGTTACAGAGCTGTCCGTCAATGTCTGCTAAGAACGTTGTCGTCACTACCGCATTGCATTGTGGGATATTTACGCCACCATAGTGTCCAGCGTTGCATACTGTAATATTACACTGGGAATGGTATGAATTTGCATACTGTTGGGTTCATACCAACATATGTCGCCGGACATACTGAAAAATATTGAATATTTTTTTAGCGTACTAAAAATTTTTCTTATATTTTATACATTATTATTATTATCATTATTATTGTTATTATTATTATTATTAGTATCTAGTCAACAATTCACATATCAGTGTTTAGATGCTCCAGCTGTCATAGCACACCCATACACCTCTCGGATTTAGCCTACACCTTGTTTGTGTGTGTGTGTGTGTGTGTGTGTATGTAGTAGTACAGTGGTGTGTATTCACGTGTGCATGCACGTGTGCAACTGCATGTGTGTGTGTGTGTGCAGAGATTTCTCATGCATTGCTACTTGTGTGCAGCTGGGTGTATTGCTAGAAATTGGACACAAAATGTGAGTTAAGTGTCTGCGTGTGCATCTGTTTGGCCATGTGGAACGAGTGCTTTGTGTGTGTGTGTGTGTGTGTGTGTGTGTGTGTGTGTGTGTGCGCGCCATTTTCTCTGACTCTGCTTTCTAGGCCTGTGGGCAGCCACTTTTAGTCGTTCCCCGCAGTCTCACTCATCATATGATAACGATCATGATTCGGCACCTCTCTCCGTCTCTGTCACCTCTGCTCTGCTCTACCACAGCACCTACTCATCTCCCCGTCTGCGTCTGGTGCCACGTGACCCCTCTTAACCTCAGCTTCCTAAAATAGCGCGTTGCTTTCTGTGCACAACGACAAAATCGGCTCCTGTGTTTGTTTGTTTTTTTTAAGGAACAGCCCCGCCACTGGAGGCTAATTGGCTGATACCGGCGTCACTTCCCGGAAGTGGGGGTCACGGCGCAGCGAGCGAGCACCCGGGTGGAAATAGGGGTGGCTGACCAGGGCGTGTTTTTACCAGAGGCTGACAAAAGAAGTGGAGTAAAGGATCAGGGCCTGTTGCAGTAATTACCAGCACCCCCCTTCAATACCAGCACCCCCTCCCCGAGGGCCTGTGGAATAGACAGAAACAATGACTCAGCCATAGAAAGGACAGAAATTGATTTTCTGCAAAAAGGTTAAATGAGCGGCCACTTTCTTTCTCACTGTAGAGGTTGTTTTTGTTTTGGCCATTGGCTACTTTTGCTATTTTGTGATTTGCGCCTTCTCCTCGAGGCAGAAGTCAATGTGAACGTTCGTGATGGACATACCTTGATGCTGTTTTTCTCCATTTAAAAAAAAAAGCTGTGAAGAAAGTCAAAGCCTGCATTGATTGTCTGTCTTTGCACCTGTCATCATCTTAGAGACAGAAAATCACATATGCCGTTGCTGGGGAAGGTGTCTGTGTGTCTGTGTGTCTGTCTGTGTGTCTGTGTGTGTGGTTTCGGTGGCAGCAACTGGGTGCCGAAATTGTCGTGCAAGAACGTTATGAAAGAAGTCCACACAGCAGACAACACAACCTCTTGTGATGCATTCCTTTGTGACGTCAAACTCACTGCCTCTGGGCTACGAGGCACAGCACAGGATGTCTGAGAGAGAGAGAGAGACAGAGAGAGACAGAGAGAGAGAGAGAGAGAGAGAGAGAGAGAGAGAGAGAGAGAGAGAGAGAGAGACAAAGACATAGACAACAAAGACAGTAAAAAAGAGAGAATATGTGTAGAAAAAAAGATAACTTTGTGTGGTTCACGAAAAAAGAGTTTTTTCAGTGAAATAAGCAGTCAAAAGGAAAAAGAGTGGCGAGCCCAGAAAGTCAGAAAGTGACTGCAAATAGCAGGAGTCTTACTTCCCTATAATAAGTCAAATTCTTTGCTGCTTCTCCTCCCTGCGTTTGATGGCCGGCCTTGCCCTGAGCGATGCCCAGCCTGCCAGCAAAGGGGAAGAGAGGCACGGCTGCCGATCGTACTGAGACATGTGATACAGAGTCACACCGCAGCAACCGACGTCCTCAGCATTATATTCTATTTTCATAGAAAACAAAGCCTGCGTGGTTGCATAACACTGGCTGGTTACCAAAACGTGTTTACTTATAGGGTTATTACGTTTTACAGTGTATACTTTTCTCATTTTGGAGCTCTGCGTTTGCGTCTATGTTTAGAGGCCCATTCTTGAATATCAGTCATCCATATCTGATTGATCCGTGTCGCTGCGGTCAGCTTTGTCCTTCCCTATCAATAAGGGTTGATCAATTCTGGATTTTTTTTAATCAAATGGTTGGTTTTTGTCATATTAAAGTAAGAAGGGAAACCCCACATTGAAGGCAAAAAAAACCCCGTCCCAGTAAACATGGTGAGACCAAAAGGCGTCTAGACATCTAGGGGAAAACTGCTAAATTTGGTTAAAATGTGAAATAATGTAGGTTACATATGTTTATATATGTTATGTCATCAGTTCCTCAGCATTTGAATGACCATATTTAAATGCATAGTTAGAACCTGCAACAATCTAGGTGTCTAAAAAACACCTTTTAACCTGCAAATCACTCAATCTGCTTTCACTGTGCTCATCTGATTTATAGTGATTTCGCTAACAGATTTGGCAACTCCAGTGTGTGCAAGCGTTAGCACACACATTTGTTGTTTGTCTTATACAGTTGAGACATTACACACTGTGGTGTACTCTGAGCTACACTGATCAGAGCCTGTGATGAGGGTTTGGGTGGTTTTTCCATATGGCAGGGCAAGGTATTATATTATATGATATTATATATAAAATATATTATACATATTATTATATATTATATATGCGGTAGTGATGACAACGTTCTTAGCAGTAATAATAATATATATAATATTTATAAATATATATATATATGTATATGTATATATATATGTGTGTGTATGTGTGTGTGTGTGTGTGTGTGTTTCTATCGTTGTTGTACCTGTAAAGTGGCTACTGTTTTGTTTTTTGCTTAAAAAAAAAAAATACTGGTTTGGACAAAAATTGGTCCGGAGAGACATTTTAAGATCTGAAACTTCATTTTTAGTTTAAAACAGCTGTTGATCTTTCTGGTCTTATGACGTACAGTGTTTTGTTTTAACTGTAACCTCGCCAGCGTTTTTGGTTTGAAAGCGTCTCAGAAGCGTATAAACCATTTACTGTTGTTTCTCTGTCACAATAATAATAATGCAAATGAGCCAAATCCTGCAGAGCTTGAGAAAACTAAAAATGATCTCACTGTGTCTGCATGAAATAGACAGACCATAATCATGGATCTTTCTCACACAGTAAAATGATCAGCTCAGACATCATTATAGGTCCCATTTAACTACAACCACTTATAGGTTGTGTTCTTTGTACTGAAAGTGGTAGGGTCTACTTTGTTCTTCATTTAAACTGCATTATTGTAGTTTTTTACTCAGAAGAGCAAAGTTTGCCTCTGACATAAATGGTACACTTTTGTCATTCTCACACATTTAAATGGGCTGGATTGGTGCTTTCTGCCTTGTGTTGCATTAAAGGTACATTAGACTGCACAGTATATGTCTTTGTTGGGTCTCTGCTCTGAAAATATAATCAGCGCTGCCACTTCTTATGAAAAACCTTTTAAATCCAGGGGGTGAGTGCATATAACATAAATTATAAAGTACCTATTACCAACATAAGAATTGCAGTTGTTTTTTTTGACACACTGGTAACTAGATTAATAACTAGATTCAGATTGGTAATTAAGAGTGCATCAGTTTAGACATGATAATAGTCTGCCAGGAAAGACAGGAAAGATGAATATCACAGTGCTTTAAAGGGGACATATTATGGACAAACACACTTTTACAGTGCTTGTGCACATACATTTGGTGCTTACAAACCCATAAACTGTGAAATAAGAAAACCCTGTCATCTTTTTGTGGACTACCTTTGCACCGTATGTTTCTCACAAGCCAATCAGAGCATAACGGAGCGTTTCAGACAGAGGGTGAATACAGGTATATTCAGACAGACGCTATGAGAAAAATAATGTGTTTTTTTAACATTTAAGCATGTAAACATGTTCTAGCAAACACCCAAAATACAAGAATGAACCTGGACATGAGCATGATATGTCCCCTTTAAAGGACTAATGTTTTTAGTCTGGACCACACCATTGTCATGAAAAGGAACATACACGGTGTGTTATTTTGAAATGTGACATTATGAAATGACATGAAATAAAGGCCGAAATACCAATATGAAATAAAAAACAGGCTTTTTTTGTAATTAGTATTTTACAGATTTTTTTACATGAACATTGTCACATTTTGGTCAACAAATCCTATATGCAAAATAATATCAATATAAAAATAAAATATAAATAACTTAAAAACATATATACACTCACCGGCCACTTTATTAGGTACACCTTGCTAGTACCGGGTGGTCTTCTGCTGCTGTAGCCCATCTGCTTCAAGGTTCAACGTGTTGATTCAACGGGTTCATTCCTGTAGCTGCTTTCACAATAAAAGCCTTCTAGTGATGGGAAGCTTTTAATCTGAAGCAGCAGGAAGTGTTTGGCTTGGTAATTACAGCACACAGGAGCTACCGAACTCTGAACATTCATTTTAAAAATGGTGCTTCCCCTTTTTTTGCCCATGTGAGCTGCATCTTGATTTTTTTTCACTTTCTTAAAGGGGCAGAGATTTTTAGATATACATCGATTAGTCAAATGCAAGTGAACTCTGTCATGGGATACGTGGAAATCAGTTTGCCACAGTCAGTTTGAAAACAGCAGGAAGGGAGAAAATGTTCATCTTATATGAAAAAAATTGAAAAAATGAGTCTCTGCAGTGCTGCCTTTCATTGTATTTTAATCACTCAACAAACCCTGCTAAGTCTTACCTGTCTTTTTTTCCTCTCTTCCTACCTACTTGTCCTTGCTTCCTCCAGTCCTCCTGGCTCAGCCCATAGAGAATGAATGTATGGAGGGTCTGACGTTGAAGATCACAGACTTCGGCCTGGCGAGAGAGTGGCACAAGACCACCAAGATGAGCACCGCCGGCACCTACGCATGGATGGCCCCTGAGGTCATCAAGTCCTCCACCTTCTCTAAGGGCAGCGACGTCTGGAGGTGAGTGCTTGTGTGTGTGTGTGTGTGTGTGTGTGTGTGTGTGTGTGTTTTTATGTGTGCATGACGTTTCTGAAGCTCAGTTCGGGATTTTTATTATACGTGCAGGTGTGTTTTTATGGTATTTATGTAATCACAGCGAGGGAGCGGCGTTAGTGAGAACAAAGCAGCGAATTGGAGAAATAAAACGTTAGCGTTGAAGTCCAGAAAACGTCCCGAACACTGCAAAATAATAAGAAAAGAGAAAGTCCAGGCAGAGGGCTGCAGGGTCTCTGCAGATACAGACACTGACACATCACTCTAGTGGGGTCAGAAGTGATGATTGAAAGGGATTATTTTAGTCTATATATTGTTTTGTTTTTTAGAAAATTCCTGCATATTATATCTTTAAAGGAATAGTTTGACATTTTGGGAAATACGTATTCACTTTGTTACTGAGAGTTACCTGAGAAGATCAATACCACGCTAATGTCTGCAGGCTAAATATGAAGCTAGCTCAAACTATTCCTTTAACCCACTTAGATGTGGTAGAAGTGGTGTGCATCATCTGAAAGCTGGGAACCTGGAGATTAATTTGAGATGCAGCCCAGCACTCTGTGTCAAATTGTTGCAATAATCCCCAGGTTCCCAGCTTTCAGATGATGTACACCACTTCTATGTGACATCTACTACTGACCTGCTATCTCCCCCTAAAGACCCCCCTGTACCTCCCTAAAAAAGACAAAAACAGGTCTATTGTGGGTCTCAGAGGGTTAAAGAGAATTAAAAAGTCAGTATATTAATATATAAGAGTAGTGTGTAGTAATAAGCTGCAGGATAGTGGACCAGAAAACATCATAGAAATAGAGGGGGGAAAGGTGAAAGTGCAGACGAGTGATGGTGGGAGAATGATGAGAATGATGGATTGCAGCAAGACCGCCGCGGCCATGTGATGGCGTCCCTTCAAAGAGCTGCTCTGTGCTTTGTTGTGGGACATCTGTACTGCACACTGTCCCATTGTCTCCAGTATAGACAGAGAAGGAGGCCACACACTAGACCTAACCACAGCCCTTTATCTGGGAATAGCTCTGTGTGTGTGTGTGTGTGTGTGTGTGTGTGTGTGTGTGTACGCGCATATGTATATGTGTGTGTGTTTGGCCACATCTACACAGACAGAGAAGAGTCCCTTGATTATGGTTTGTGGTTTTATAATAATGACTCAAACAACTGTGTGATTTGTTGAGAGGGGGATTCATGATGGCTTTTAAGTGCTGAATTTGCATTCAAGATGAGGCTGCTTTTTTGCTCGGCAACGGGGAAAAAGATAAACAATTTATTAAAGCAATAAAGCGCATTCATGGCTCTGCTGCATTTGTGGTTCTAGCAGTTACTCTCATATGCTATGGTTTAATTTTAATCCAGTGGATTTGGACCATTTAATCCAGTCTTAAATGGTTCTTTGCAGCCCCACACAGAGCCTATGTGAAACCAATTGAACATGCTGTAACAGAGCAAGCGTCCTTGAGGACATCAAAAAGGATTCTGAATTTTCTGGTACTTTAAGGAACCCTATTTAGTAAGAGTGTACAGTTTTTAACTACCCTAATGGTGTCATCTCACACATCTCGGTTCCATCTCCCCGCCGTCTACCAACAACAAACCCACGCAAGCTCATTTTCACAGCAATCACAGCACAATCTGGAAAAGCAGCGAAAATGAGCAAAAAGCGGGCGGGCAGGCAGGCAGGCAGGCAGCCCTGCTCTGAAAATGAAGGGTAATCTTTGTTCTACTATTCTTTCTCATCTTGTCCACGGCCGCTCGCTCGTCTCTCCCCCCAAAGCCGCCACGCGAAGACGACGGCGACCGCCTCGGGGGAGCGGCGAGCAGCGTTTCTGCACAGTCACAGTGTGTGGAAGTTGTAATTAAAGGACTAAATAAAAAAAGGCTGCGGCCTGCGCTCTCCACTTAGCGAGCCTCCACAGTGCGTTCAGTCAGGTCCGGGCGAGGGCTAATTGACAGTGTGCGAGATCCAAGTCCTGCGCCACGCTTCATCTTCTTAGGACACAGGGCTGCTCCCATTGTGTGGGCTCAGAAGTCCTGTGTGTGTGTGTTTGTGTATTTGTGTTTGTACAAGTTCTGCATGCATGAGTTCACGTTGCCTTGCAAGCACACGTTTCACCGAGCAAAAATATTCCACTGTCTTCGCTCTGTACTGTCAGTTCCATGATAAAGACTGTGTAAGGTATAATGTGCTGTACAAAGTAGAACAAATGAAATATTTAATTATACATCTTCTGTGTCAGTTCAAGTCAAATGTACTTGTATATATAGATGTTTTGATACAGAAAAAAACAAAACAAAGTTTTCCTTAAGAATTGAAGGTAGCACGGGGTGAGTAATTGATATACAGATGGTCATTTTGGGGCTGAAATATTCCTTTAAGATTATCCTGGTGCCTTTAATTTAGAACTTCCTGAACTGCTTCACAATAAAAGCCATCGTCATGTTCTATTTGCTGGAAGACTTTTACTGTGAAGCAGCTGCAGGAAGTATTGAGTTGCATTACTCAATGCTTACGGATATGAACAACAGTCTCACATGGCAGCGGTCTGGAAAATAAAACAGTTGTGAAATTCAAATGATTGTTCAGTATTTTGATACTTCAGTGGTCTGATTATGTAACAATTACAGCTGTCAAAGCTAACGCAGTAATAACGCGATGATTTCTAGGTTGTAGTGGGCTCAGTTATAAAGGTAGAGTGAAGATACTGGTATCATATGAAACTAAAGAGCATAAGGAGTCCATTGGTCCCAGCCATGTCATACTAGCTTGTCATGAAGGAGGTTAAATAACGCTCCAAACTCAAAGGGGTCCCTTGACCTCTGACCTCCAGATATGTGAATGTAAATGGGTTCTATGGGTACCCACGAGTCTCCTCTTTACAGACATGCCCACTTTATGATAATCACATGCAGTTTTGGGGCAAGTCATAGTCAAGTCAGCACACTGACACACTGACAGCTGTTGTTGTCTGTTGGGCTGCAGTTTGTCATGTTATGATTTGAGCATATTCTTCATGCTGTGAGGGTTTATGGACAATATTTGTCATTATTTTGTGTTGTTAATTGATTTCCAATAATAAATACATACATACATTTGCATAAAACAAGCATATTTGCCCACTCCCATGTTGATAAGAGTATTAAATACTTGACAAATCTCCCTTTAAGGTACATTTTAAACAGATAAAAAATGTGGAATTATTTTGCGATTAATCACGATTAACTATGGACAATCATGCGATAAATCTTGATTATATATTTGAATTGATTGACAGCCCTAATAACAATATACTGACAATGCTGATTGTGCTATAAAGTGTGTGATTTCCAGGATATATCCTGCACCGTCTTCATGCCTTGTTGTGTTTCCCCCCCTTCCAGCTACGGCGTTCTGCTGTGGGAGCTGCTAACAGGAGAAGCACCCTACAAAGGGATTGATGGACTCGCCGTCGCCTACGGAGTCGCCGTTAACAAGCTCACCCTGCCCATCCCTTCCACGTGCCCCGAACCCTTCACTCAGCTCATGTCAGGTGGGGACACGTGTTTTGGAAATGCACTCATTGCACCGTTAGGAGCGACGACTTTCAGTTCAGTAGTGTGAGAGTACTCTTGCGTGAGATCAAATTGGTGTCGCTCTCTTTCCATTTCCCCAAAGCTGGGTTGAAATTGAGAAAACAAATTCCTGTATGTTGTTAATAACGTGGCCGCGGAGAGGAAGTGTTTTGTGCTGGGGCCACCTTGTGCAATATGTTTGTACCCACTTATGTTCTTCATTTGTTCAGTCTCAAACTAAAAAGCAATGTCACCTGGGTGCTTTCTAACACGCTACCACCAGCCTCTTATCTGCTTTTCTAAAAAAAGTAGACATACACAGCCAACATTATTTCTGCTTCTCTTGATGTCTGCTTCTCTTTTACGGTCCTATTTAAAAAAAAAAAAAAAAAAGAAAAGATCTGTGCACAAAACCACCAATAGCCACCTCAGAGGATTAATTAATTATCGGATTGGTTTTTGATCTGCTTGTAAGGCAGCAAATTATGCAAAACCCCCCACGGCAAGTTAATTAAGCATAACACTTTGAATAAGTGATCGGCTTGACTCTAGATTATGCTCACACAAGTGCCTAAAAATATGTGTAAATAAAAAGGAGAGGCGTCGCAGGATACTCGTTGGACATGAAGTGTAATGAGTGCGTCTTCAAGTGACCTGATTTGAAGTCTTAAAGTTCTAATGAGCACCTTTCAATAGAGTGGTAAAAGTTGCCTTTTTTTCAATTCAGATCAGTGTGTCTGAGGAAGATGGTGAATCAGAGAGTTACTTCCTTCTTTCAGGTCCCTTGATTCAAGAAAACGCTATAAAGAAGTGAAACTGCTGGAAACAAGTGAATTGCGCCGACTTTATTGTCATGTTTTCCACTCGTTTTAAGGAAACGACTCAGCAGCAGACTAAATATTTCTTTATTCTTCTTTAACTTAATATCTATCTTCCTCTGCTTATATATATATATATGTATATATATATATATACTGTATATAAACACGTACATACACACACCTACATACACAGCCATACATAAACAGAAAGACGTTAACGAAAAATAAATAAACAAATAAATAATTCATGTTGATGACAATAATAATAATAATGCCACATATAATACAAATAATAGATAAATAAATGAACAAACAAATTAAAAACAGATAAATAAATGAGTAGATTAAAAGATGGATAAAAACAAACAAGTAAAAAACAAGTAAAAGATAATAAAATAATAATAATTCTACTTATAAGACTATTGTAAGACTAGTGTACACTGGCAGACACAACCTCTATACATGCATGTATAGAGTACATTTTAACAATATTAATAAGCCTGAAGCACCGATATAAGATATAAGTTGGTGAGTATTTAGATAACCAAACAGAAATTATATCGGGTCAGTAGGCAGATGTTGCACCCAGGACATCGTAGCACCATTAAAAGGTCGCCAGGCAACAAAGCATGCATATGTGTAGGCTCAGCATGTATTATTACGGTGCAATTTCGCTAGAGGGCAACCTGTCAATAAAGCTAATTAGCAGTTGCCAGTTGGAGTAGAATCTGTCCTAGGAGCGTCTCATAGTGAACTTCATTTTGTCCAGTTTCAGGAAAGACGAGACATCACATATCCAGGATTTAAAGTGGGGGGGAAAGAGGGACATTCATGCGAAAGAGAGTGCAGTTGTAGTAGAAATCTCTGTGTATCTGACTGTGTCTGCTGTGTGTGTGTGACAGAGTGCTGGGACCAGGACCCCCACAAGAGACCCAATTTCAGCTCCATCCTGACCCAGCTGACAGCCCTGGAGCAGCAGGTGAAGGAAGAGATGCCGCAGGAGTCCTTCCACTCCCTGCAGGAGGACTGGAAACTGGAGATCCAGGACATGTTCGATGAACTCCGGGCTAAAGAGAAGGTAGGAGACAGTCAGCGGTGATTCAGTAAAGTAACCATTTGTGTGGCTCTTTTTATTTATCCATCCATCCATCCATCCATCCATCCATCCATTCAGCAGCAAATCTGACTCTCCTTCATGTGCATTCCTGCAATTTTGCCTCAAAGAAAACACGTAAACTTACGGCTCCAGGTTTTTATATCATTCTGTAGCTTCACTGTAGTGTTCCCTATGTATTCAAATCTGAACATCAAACATGAACAACTCGGCTAAAACTCAAACTTGTAATGTAATAGGGTATAAAGTCTGGAGCTTTTAAAGTAACTCATGTTTGCTCTATTTCTACCCCCTGCTGCTTTAATGCTCATGAAATATTTCATTGCAGCCAATCTTCAGAAGCTCATTTCACACTGCAACCTCAGTCACACATGATTAAAACACCTCCTCATCTTCTTCCTCTACTTCCTCCCATCAGGAGCTGCGATGCCGCGAGGAGGAGCTGAAGCGAGCGGCTCTGGAGCAGAAGTCCCACGAGGAGTTCCTGCGGCAGCGCGAGCAGCAACTGGCCCAGTGGGAGCAGGAGGTGTTCGAGCGCGAGCTCAGCCTCCTCATCCTCCACCTCAACCAGAACCAGAACCAGGAGAAACCCAACGTCAAGAAGAGGAAGGGCACCTTCAAGAAGCACAAGCTCAAATGCAAGAATGGCGAGAAGATCAGCAACCCTCAAGGTGTGTGTGTGTGTGTGTACAGGCCCTGTTCAGACCTGGTATTAACATGCGTCCTGAGTGATCCGTACACACGAGGACAGCTTTAAGTACTTCTGTTCACACCTGGCATTAGAATGCGTCTCCACATGAGTGGCCACTTGTGATCAGATCTCATTTCCCCGCTCTAAATGCAAATAAACACGTAGTAAACACACGGCTTATACAGCAGACATTGTGACGTAATATTACATGAATGTCAGTAGTAATATCCTACATATTTGTGAATTCTGGTACATTTTATTAACATCAAATAAGAGGTAACCGTACCAGCCTTCACCGGGGACCTCCGCGCCGCCGGCACCGCTGCTTTTGCCAGGAAACAGCGCGGTACAGAGCTTCAGAGAGCCGGGATGAGAGCGAGTGTCAGCTCCGTGCAAAGCAGTGGAACAAAAACTCAGACACATCTCCAACAGTATGATGATAATGCACTTCCTGTGTCTAGTCTGTAGATATGTAACCTATAGATTAGATATATTTTAATAAAATACAGTTGTACCGACAGAATACAGTAGAGCACAGAGGCCGTTTCCATGCTTCAAAGCAGTCGCATCTGCTTGTCTATTCACCTGAGGAGCGTGGTGAGACGTCAGTAGAGTAGGCGGTCCTTAATGTGGTCCAGGACACAGTCGCGTACACACAGCTAAAGAATGTGGTCATATGTGGCCCTGAACACCTCTGAATGTGGTCTGAAAGATCCGATCTCAATGCGTCTTGAGTGCGTTCACACCTGTACTCAGAGCAGTCCACGTGTGATCTGATCACTTGAGGAGGCACGTTGATACCAGGTCTGAACGGGGCCTGTGTGTGTGTTTGAACTGTTTCTTTGTTTTTTTGAGTCACAAATCAACTACTAGCCGAATTGTGTCAGCCAACGGTCCTGACGAGAAATTCCATTTCAAGGGCCATTACTGGCTCAGTCTCAAGAAGCAACAAAAACAACAACAGGCAAAAAAAACACAAGAGAGCAGAGAGGAGGAAGTGAGGGAGAGAGAGAGAGAGAGAGAGAGTTTTGTGGTGCAACTGTAATTTTGTTAGCTCGGCCTTTGCTGAAGGTTCCTGTCAGGACTGGACTCATGTCGGCTTAAAGGCTGATATGTAGAAAATTAGGCTGCAGATGGGCGCTATTTCTGCTGTCATACAATACAGTTGAAATTGTTTACTTGTATTTCCATCTCAAAATCTCTTCAACATGTTCCCCTGGTCCCGAAACAACCATCATAGACTGTAGCATTGATCCTGTGAAAGGTGGATCTCAGGTCTGATACTAACCTCTACTATCACAAAGCTCGCTGCAGTTCACATCCAGTGTGTTTCAATGCGTGTGTGAGTGTATTTTAGGCTGAGCAAGCATGCGTAAATACATTGTGTGTGTTTGTGTGTGTGTATGTGTGTGTGTGTGTTGTGGTTAGGCCTTTCCCAGCAGCAGCAGGGCGGTGATGTGGTGGTGGTAGGGGGGGGTTGATGAGAGGGGAGAGTGAGCCAACCACGCCTTGTTACTTCCTGTCTATGGATACACTGCTGGCTGGCCTCTCTGCACTTCCACTCTCTCTCTCTCTTTTTAGGTATCCCTCCCTCACCCTTTTTCCCTCGCTCCTCTCCCCTCTAGCTCCCTCGTCTGTGTTTTTATTCTCCTCCTAACCATATCTGCCTTCCCTTCCTCTTCCCACCAGTATTATTATTATTATCTTTTTTCTTCATCCTGTGTTGCTCTTGCACTTTGTGGAATAACCTATACGTGCTTTATATTCCGTAGACAGAAATAAGAACATGCTTCTTATTCAGGATTTAAAGGTCTTTATTTGTCACGTACACAAACAGTATGTGGCTGTGCTAAAAAGACTAATAGAGGCTTTGCAGTTGCATCACAAATTGAGCTCAGTCATGGTTGTACAGTGGCTAAATATACAGAGAAACAAATAGGCTGGCAGTAGAGAGATAGCTGAGCTTAATTGCTGCGGTGTAGCTCATTCCAGGTGCACGTTAACTAAAAATGAATATTATTGTAAAGGAAATGTGTTTTAAGCACACTTCTAAACACTAGTTTTCACCAAGAAAAACAATATACCACTAAAATTACAATATATTAACATATGCACTGAAATATGCACTGACGTCAACAAACATGTCACAACTCATGAACTCGGAGCTTTCACAAACTTTCCACTTACGAGGTTGTGAATACCACAAGAGAGGGGGGCGCCATAGAACGTATATTGCCAAGAATTGAAAGTCAATTGTTCGTTCAATTGCAACATCAGCGCCCAGCTGCAAAGCCGCCATGTTGGACTGAAAGCGACCACCGGACGCCAGCAAAACGTCCGCCTACAAAGTGACGTACAAAAGAAAAACCAAATTATTTCTGTTCTGTTGTCATATTTAATGTTTCTACCGAAATCACCTGTGTTGAACGGTAAAAATATTATAAATAAAATAAGCGTTTTCAGTCCAAAATGGCGGCACCGGAGTTTCGTCTTTGCTTCTGTACTTCTATACACCATTGGTTCCAGCTACTAGTTTGCTAAGTTGAAGATGAATTGGCTAGTTCCCACCCAAACACAGCACAGAAATGAGTAACATAAAGCTACTGAAATCTGCTAGATAGACGACTGTGTTTTACGTAAAGAAACAGCATTTGTTACCAAGCTGAGAACGTGAATTTCCACTACCGTGAATGTCACGGTACGGGCTGTTTTAGAGAAATAAGGAAGCTTAAAAGAAGCGTTGCAACCTTCCAAACAACTGACAACTCCTGAATGTATGAATGTGAAGTAGAGCGAGGGAAGCCAAACTTACAGTATATGTGTATTCTGGGTTGGTGCCTTCCAGGTGGTCTAACATCTGTCTGTATATATCTGTTTTGTGTGTTGCAGATTTCATCCATAAGATCACGGTGCAGGCTTCCCCGGGCCTGGAGAAGAGGCGCAACTCTCCTGATCTGGGTTCGGGCTCCTCGCCCTCCTTCGGCCCGCGTTTCCGTGCAATCCAACGTGAGTGCAGCCATTTTTCCCCTTGGATAAACACACGGGTACACACATAGACGCTGCATTGGACGCTTCAGCAGGTTGCAGTGATACGTCAACGTTGGCGCCATATTGAACAGGGCAAGACTAGCCTGTAGGCTTATACAAGTGAACGGGGGTGCTGCTGTATTTCTGGATAAAAAGCACTATAACGTCTACATTTCTCAACCGATTTCAACGAGTCGTCATTATATTAAAGGGTTTATGATCTACGTGGAGTAGAAAAATAAAGTTTTGTCTCAAGTTACTTAGAATCTCAATAGTTAAGCTATAATCGCTGCTAGACGCTCAGGACACGAGTGTGTACCGTAGGCTTACATCAACTGAATTACGTTAGGTGATAGACGATTTACGTTTAAAACTGTGAAAAGGTTTACATATTGTATATTTGTGACATCACAAATGGACAAAAATCATGACAGCTTGTTTCAAAGGCTTAGTTTCTGAATACGGGCTATGGGTATTTCTCTTTGGAGAATTTTGACACTTCCACAGTATTTATATAGCACTTAAACCTGCTTTCTAACATAAAAGAGACATGAAAATCTCACTTTTTACAATATGGAACCTTTAACGTTACTCCCAGTAGATCATAAACCTCTGAATATAAAACAACTCCTTGAAACTCCTCGGTTGAGAAACGTTATGGTGCTTTTTATCCAAAAAACGGCATCTCCCCCGTTCACTTGTATAGGGTTCCAAGCCAGTCTTGCCAGGTCCAATATGGCGCCCACGTTGACGTACGATCCAGGAGTCAATGCGGCGTCTATGTATATATGTCTATGTGTCCTTCCAGAGACATTTAAAAAAAACAACAAAGACTGTAGGATCTCCCGCCTTCTTGCGTGCACACAGAGAGAGACTGTGTTGCAACATTACTTCTCTCCAAATCCTCTCCTTTCATGTGCTCTCAACCACCCACTCGTCTTTTTTGTCTTCCCATGTTTCCCTGTGGGCCCCCACTCACTCTCTCTCTCTCTCTCTCTCTCTCTCTCTCTCTCTCTCTCTCTCGCTCGCTCTCCCTCCCTCCCTGCTTTGCTGCTCTCTCTCTCTCTCTTTCTCCCTCCCTCTCACACACACCCTTTTCCCTTTTCCACTGTCCAAATATTATCTGACTTCCTCCCAGCGGCTCAGCACTTCTCAGCAGCTTTTTTTTTTTTTTTTTTCCCACTGCAGAACCTAGCTCTGCAGTTTCCTCACCGCTGCAGCGGGGGGAGCCATTGAGCTGTATTTTTTCAGGCAGAGAAAGAGTCCACAGTTTTTATATGCATGTAGCGGCTACAGTGCGGTTTGCTGAATTAAAAATAAGCAGGGAGGAATTCATTGCTCCAGCAGAAGAAGGGGTTGAGAAGGGGTTGCAGCAGCGGCAGAGATTTACAATACTCTTCTGCTTGTCAGGCTCCCAGACAAACGCCCTGAGATCGTTTCCCTTTGGAAACTGTAGCTAGTAGGTCACAGGGCGTCTTAACAAAAACCCAAAAGGAAATTTGTGGTGTAGCAACAGGCAGGGATTTTTTTTCCCTTCCTCTAAACAATTACCCCGGGGGCTGACATAAAAAGTACAAATTGCAGTGAAACATTTATTTGCAAAAGTGGTTAGTAAATCTGAAACATCTGCCAGCTTCATTTATTCATCAAACAGAGGGCTGGTTTTCTTTACTTCCTAATGACTTTCCTTAATGGCTATCACTAAGCCATGAGTGTGTCTGTCATTAAAATGTGTTTAGTGGGTATTTATGCTTGCCCTCTCAGTCGCGAGCGCTGATTTATTGACGGGGCCTCCCAAACGTATTTGTCTAGAGAAGTGCCAAATTGATTTGCATTAGTCCGCAGAGTTCTATTCAACAGGAGTTTTGTTCTGTTAAGACAAACGAGTAAAGGAGGGCACAATGAAACCCGCTGAATGATCGTCTTAGAAGTAACTTCTCTCATTGTGCCATGAATTAGATAACAAGAAAATTAAACTGTCCCATATTTTTCACTGACTCTTTCCTCTGGGATTGTGATAGTTAGCATTTTTTAGCATGCCAGCAGGCTGGCTGTATCATAATGTGTTAGGAGCTTCTGGATATCCTCATCTATCTGTGGGGGCAGGATTAGTTTGGTTCTTGTGCTTCTCTTCTGGTCCTTTTCATCAGTCCAGTACCTGATGTATAGAAGTCTCCACATTTATATGTTTGTATGATGATATAAAATGCTATCCCTTTTAGCGGCGCAGCTCTAGGGGTGGCAGCAACATATCACAGCCTTCGTCTGAACATTGAATTCTTCTGGCAATGTTTGCCTTTTAAAATCACCAATCTGTAAATCAATAGATTAACTCATGTTTCATTAATTAGATTTATTCTAGCCTGTAGCCTAGACCCTGGGTTTCTAGCTCCAGACCTCCGCACCCACCGATACTTAGCCCTGATCCAACAGTAAGAGCTTCAAATGCCTTCAGATGTTTTCAGAAACATCTGGGAAAAAAATTAAGTTCACTCCGGCTGGTGGGCGGTGCTTGGTGTTACCTCAGCTGATCTCAACGTGGCTGCCGGGTCACAAACTTTCTCATTTTACAGCTAAACAGTACACTACAAGATTATTCTGAAACCATTTGAGGAGAGAAATAGGCATTACAGTAACAGAATATGAATTCATATTTGATCAGCGCTGCCTAGTTTGACTGTTTAAGAGTGATTGACAGCTGCTTAGATACGGCAAGGCTCCAGCTCGGCTCCAGCTCGGCTCTGATTGGTTGTTTTCCTCTGGTCTGTGAAATCTTAGGAGCATCGGAGGACACTGGAGGACACAGAGGAACATGATTTTTTTTCAGATCACCTGTCTCATGCACTACTGTCAGGACATACTGTAGTGACCGTTTTATAAAAATAACTTTCTATTAAGGATATTTGCTCCAATCTGCCTACTGCTGCTTTAATATCAACATTGAGCAGATGGATCCTACTGCTGCTTTAATATCAACATTGGGTGGATGATTGTGAAATACACAAAAACATTATGAACTATTCCATCGACGCCACATGATGACATTCACAGTGACGACGCGTTGCAAAAGAAAGCTGGGAGAGCCACGGTCTGATCTTGATGAAATTGCGATGCTGACACCATCAGCTGACCTCTGTGCTTGCTTTGAAAACATTGTGTTGGAGAGTGATGGGAGGCAGAGAACGCCAGTAAGAGGCCAAAGAAAATAATACAACATGTCCATCCAGAGAGCATATTTACTTTCTTTCTATTTTCCCATTTCTGAAGCTAAAATGAAATGACATGAATGAAGGAAGCACCAGACCTCAGAGAAATGAAAGAGGTTTAAAGCTTTCTCCCTGGTGTTTGCAGTATATTACCCATATACACCACGTTTGTCTCTTGTTTTGACTAACATGTCAGGTGTTATGTTGAGAAGGCTGCAGAAGACTTTTTTGAAGAGTGTGATAGAGTGTGAGGTGTTGTGGCAGGAAACCCAGCATATACAGTACATGCTGCGCGTGAATGAACGTTCGCTCCACAGTTGGTGGGGAGAGTGGCGGGGATGAGATGTGGTGCCAGTGCCTGGGTAAAGACTTTTATAAGCACTCTGCACCTCTTCTCATCTTTTTCACGGGTGATTTTGGGTCTCACACTTTCTGCTCTGTGAACCACTTTGCAGGTTCGACTAGATTCATATGATGAGGTAATCTTAACACTGTATTAATCAGGAATTAAAGTGGCAGTAGGCAGTATATTTTTGGCATCATTGGGCAAAAATTCCGTAATAACCTTTCAGCATATTGTAATTCAAGTGTTCTGAGAGATAACTAGACTTCTGCACTTCCTCATGGCTCTGTTTTCAGGCTTTAAAAAATTTAGCCCGTGACGGAAGCTTTGACCAATCACAGGTCATTTCAGAGAGAGAGAACGTTCTTTCAGGATACCTGTTTCATGTTCTACTGTCAAGATATAGTGACGTTTTATAAAAATAACTTTTTTTAATCATATTTGCTCCAATCTCACCTACTGCTGCTTTAATCTGTGCAGAAATATGAGCAGAAAAAATTCTAGCTGTAGCAGGAGTCAATTAAAGGTCATTGTGTTGGCAATGATTGCAGGGCTGCGTCGATTTATTAGTGAAACCTGCCTTTTAAAAATGCACCCCTCATTAGGATGCAGCTGAGCAGCATGCATACTGATACGGCATCCAAGCTGATATTCATTTTTCCTCTCTTTTCTTCCAGTCAGTCCCAGTGACAACAACAGGACGTTTGGTATGAGCCCAGTCTGGCCCCTAGAGACTCCTTCTCATAAACAAGCCAATGGAGACATGAGGTTGGGCCCCCACTGGAGGCCCCAGAGCCCGAAGAGTCCCAAAAGCCCTAAAGTCCTGCGCCTTAGTCCCCAGGAAAGCAGGTACAGCAGAACTCTCCCTTTCTACCTATTTCTTTTTGCATGTAAAAAATTTTGAATTTAGGATTTTATCACGCTTAATTCATCACCGTGCTTTAAATATTTTTCTTATTTCCCGGCGCTTTCAGTCTGTCGATGAGGGCCAAGCTCCTGGACTCGGACAGCAACGTGAGGGGGGAATCCAAGGATGACTTTGAGGAATACAGACCCTCAGCACCGACCCCTCCCCCCGCTCAGAACGGTATCTGACACACTCCATCACCATTAGCCACTGTTACATGACTGTGAATTATGTATAAAAGCTAAATGAATAATAAATGTCTCTCTCTCCTTCTCCGTCTTTTTTACATAAAAAAACAACGTTTTTCTGTCTCTGCAGGATCCTCAGTGAAGGACAGCCTGCGGCTTCCTCTACCTCAGCGAGACTCGGTCAGTGAGGAAGGGTGTTCCTCCCCGGCTGGCTCCCCCAGGCCTGAGAGGGTTTCCCACGGTGGCCTCATTAAGACTACCCACCGGGCCCTGCTGGGCGGCGGCTCGCTCCTGGCCTCCATAGGACTAGGTCGCTGCCTGGATATTCCACCAAGGGTGCCCCCTCGGACTAACCTCCCTTCCCTGGAGAGCCGCACGCCCTCCGAACCGGAGATCTCCTCTCCTATGCCCCTCATTTCAGACCCCCCGGTGGTGAACGATCTCATCACCTTCTCCACCTCCGAGCTGCTCCCCAGACCGCTCTTGGATTTAGCTCTGCAGTACCAAGAACTGAAGCCGTTGCCCCTGACGCCACCTCCGCCCAATCCCCGCGAGCGGAGTGGCAAACGGACGCCGCAGATGCCGCACAGTCCGCACAGTCCGCAGAGCCCCAGGACCCCCCTGCGGCATAGCAAGGTCGGCAAGGGGGAATGGACACCATGTTGCCATTCGACCAATGGGGAGCTGGACTGTGAGGCTTGGGAGCACAAATCTGACCGGAGGAGGAGATCCAGTCAAGGCCTGCACGCCTCTCAGCTAGGTCAGTCACACTTTTTCACCAGACAGGGTCTAGCAAAAGATCAATCAAGTTGCATTGTGGGAAGTGTAGGAAAATCCAGTGTTTTGGGGGCATGACTCTCAGGCTTCATCCTCACTATTATGTTTTCGCTTTAAAACGTCGTTTTTAAAATGAAAAAGATCTCCGTCCGAGCGTTTTAGGGCCGTTTCAGAATGAATCTCCATCCATACTACCACGCCTGAAATCGCATATCACATGACCATTCACGTACACTGGACATGCACACCAAGCCGGTGTAAACAGGAAGCAGCGCTGGATATGAGAATTAATGCAAAGCGCTCAAATAATAGCTTCCCTCCTGCGCCTGTAGGCAGCAGTAGCATTATAAAATTCAGCTGCTAGCATAGACAGCAGCGTCAGCAAAGCTTGTAACTCATTACTCGTTTTATTGGCGTGACGAATCAGGGAAGGACACGTCATGACTGATGAGACCCGATCATGAAGTGAACATGTGTGTCTGCATCATCGTTTTCAAACGTCTCCATTTTATGGGTGTAAAAGGCCGCAGTAGTGTGGACGTGAGGCATAAACAAAAGTTATGGGTTTTAAAACAAAAACGTATTCGTGTGGATGTAGCCTCACACTAGAGGCTAAAAGTCTTGATTTTTACCATTTTCTTTTTATTATTTGTCTTTTGCAAGTCTCCCAACTTTATGAAAGTGCAATACTAAATCACTGGATTACCCCTTTTAAACTACAGTCTCCTCTCCAAGTTGGATCCATGATTTAGTTTTTAATTTATCTGCATGATTCATCCACATTTATCCTTAAAGCTGCAGCTGATAACTTTGAGCAAATATGATAAAAAAGTATTTTTTATTATAAAACAGATCTTAAACCTGATCCTCTGTGTCCTCTTAGTGCTCCTAATGGCATTTGCAAGATGCCGAATAAATTTGCCAATAAAATGTTCAAACTAGGCATTGCTGATCAAATATGAATCAATATTCTGTTACTATAATGCCTATTTCTCTCTTTCAATGTTTTCAGAAACACCTTGTTTACTGTTTAGCTGTAAAATGATAAAGTTTGTGACCCTGCAGCCATGTTGAAAACAGTCGAGCCAAAACCTCGAGCCACCGGTCTGTGAAATCTTGCAGATGCCTTTAAGAGCTCAGGAAGACACAGAGAAACATGATTTTTTCAGATAACCTGTCTCCTGCTCTACTGTTTTCATCATATTTGCTCAAAGTTACCGACTGCAGCTTTAAGAGCACTAAGCATGTTTTTAGGAGGCCCTGTTCTGAAATTAGATCCAACCTTTAATAATGTACCTTTTCAGCACGACAATGTTCCCTCACAGTTCTTGCAGAATTATTATTGTAACTGTTTTTAGCGAGATCTTTCTGGCACAAGGGAGGCTTCAATGCCGCACAAGCCTTTTCATTTATATCAAAGCTCGTCTGCAGCTATTTGCATATCTCAGGTAACAGCTGGCTCTCCGTACTTCACTGCTAATACTTGCTAAGCAAAGCTAGCATCCCATCTTCTGTTGTTTCTTCTTTCAAGTCAGAGTTTTCTTTTTATTGCAAAGTTGAGGATGAACGCAAAACATCCGGGGGCCACTGCTGAGGTAATGCAGACTAAACGTGCTGGATCTGTTCTTGACTTCAGCGCCATCGCAGTGTCTTTTTGGCCACTGCTTTGGATAGTTTGGCTGGAGCTCAGCAGTGCATCTTGGGTGTATTTACTAGGGCTGATGATACACCTATCTCCCAATTCCATACTATCACGATACTTGGGTGCCGATTCGATATGTATTGCGATTTCAAGTATTGCGATTCGATATTGCGATTTATTGCAATTTTTGTTAACTTTTTTAACACTAGACCATGGGAACAAGTTGAATCATACACTTCTAGGGACTTTTACTTTGGAAAATATCTATATTAATACAGTAAAAATGTTTGATTTTCAGCATGTTTGTAGTCAGAAATGTCCTGAAGTCAAACAGATCAGTCACTGTGAGGAATTATTTATTATTATTAGGCATTTATTAATACATTTCCCTCACAAAATAGTGGTATTTTCTTTTTAATTTATAAGGGACATGTAATGTTTTATACTTCTGGTGAATATAATCCAATCATTCTTATTTCTATATATGTATTTTGTTTATACAGTTCTCTTTGTTAACACCTTATTTTGAAAACCGGATGTAGTCACACGTGTATACTTCCTCTAACTTCTCCAAGTCCAGGTCGTATCCACGTGAACCCTCCGCTGTTTCCTACTTTTTTCGTTACTCAGACTACAACAATGAAAGCGGTAACTTTCTTCTACCTCCACATAGACTCAAATGAAGCAAATATATCAATTCTGGCATTAAAAAAAATCTATTTTCAAAATCCCACCCCTAGTAGTTACTCTCCAGATTTAGCACGTTTTCATATGGAGGTATGTCAAACGTGTGTAAAGGATACATGATAAAAGATCACATGCAAGAGGGATTAGCATTCATTTTCCCCTTCAAAATGACACGTGGAAGCAGACAATGTTCA